>CP106723.1:13039177-13226911 GCA_025506655.1 Gossypium rotundifolium | reverse complement strand
TGATTTTGCAATATATCTTGAATGAGCCAGCGTAAAAAATGCCACTATATTAAAAATAATACAATTCCTTTAAATATACAAGACTCACCATAAACTAAAATAATTCAGTGTAAAATCTTCTTATACAGCATGCTTCCGCTTAGATCTCTTGCTTCGTCTTGGCTGAGAACTATTTGGAACTTGTTTGCTTGCACTTAAAGAATATGCTTCTTCGAGAGACTCATCACCCTGTTGCAATCTTGAAATTAGTCATTGCTTTTGAAAATTAACAGGGTAAAATTAATAATTTGCATTAATCCACCAGCTGTAGTTGGCACAATTTCAAACGGTAACATACTAGGATCACCAGTCCTGTTTTAAAGTTAACTTCAGTCATCTGCAGCAAAACTCAGTTATGCATATAAGCCCCATGTTAATAGCATACCATGTTTGCACTAAGGCACCACATGAACTGTTTGATTTCATTACATAGTTCAAACAATATTGGATCTTGCAGCAGTCGAATCCACCTACAGATACCATAAAATCAAAACTTTGTGCATGTAATCATGCTGCCATAACATGCAGAGGCAGATCAATTTCATCTCTGCCTAAAGATGGCTAGCTTTCAATGTCATTATTTGCTTCTTTTTCACTGTCCTAAATGACTATTTTAGAAGATCCTTACATGACAGTTAAAAGTAGTACTATCATCACAAATGACTTCATAGAATTCAACTTGCAAGGGAAAATAAAACCTTGCAAAGGGTACACCTGAGAATTGGTACACCTCAGAAACAACAAACTATACCACTTAATGGTAAGCTGAGTTTTTAACAGCAAGTTTGGGTGTACCACTACTTAGACTAAGGGGAAAAATACCAAGTGCTCAAGTAACCAATTTCATCAAGAAGGCTAGAACAAGCAACATGTTTATACTACATTCAACAGGGAAGACAAAGAACAGAGATTCATGCATATTTTGCAGCATAGTATGAAAACAAATGAAGATAAAAGTTATATGTGGAGATATTAGGGCGGGTGCTCAAAATTAAGATCCAGAAGGAATCAAATGCTCTGAAGCTGGGTCAATTTGCTAATATATGCAAATTCCAATCGGATATCTACATCCAACCTCAAAGAGCATTATTAACAGCAGAAAATAGACAAAAATGAAGTTTGGAAGTTCTAGTCCCACTGGCACATACAGCATCATAAATTAATGATAGCACAAGACTATGAAGTGCTCCATTCATGCTTCAGAATTATGACCATTTAAAAAACCACTGCATGTAGTATATATTAGTAACACAACCAGAAACTAAACTAGAAGCAAAGTGCAATTTGCTAAATCTATAGGTTTCAACAAAATTGCTAAAAGAGACCAACCAGTAAATCGGTAATCCTGACAGAACGGATAATGAAAAGTAACCAATCAAGTGTGTTCTTTTGGGCTGGATCATCTGTCTATCAAAAGAAAATTTGAAAGATTCAAACTACTTAACAAATTAATATGCAAAATAGGAATGAAATGGAAGTAATGAGACGAATTCTTACCTGGGGCGGCTTCATCAGCTCCGCTGAAACATATTGACCGACAACAAGAAGCACAGGTAAAACAAGGTATGACGCAGTGTCATGCCAACCAAATGGCGGTGGCTATTCTGCACGACCATTGCTCCTCATATTAGATAACAAAATTAGATATATGAATCAAAGACAACATGGTCTCCATGCCTGGTTAACAGAAGCTACATCTGAAATCTCTAATTTGCTGTTCTTAATTTAATTCAGCTACATTTTTTCAATCCTTCTCATCAAAGGTGAAGATGCTACTAAGTATGACGGTAATTATAAGGGTTAAACCAATACTGTCAATCTTCAAAAAATAGCAGTCGCCCCTCTCACAACTGCTAATAAATATATCAATGCCAAAGAGGCTAAAATAAGTAATAACAGAAAGTCTCTTTAACAACTCCGTACAATCTTGAAAAAAGAAGGAAAGTTGTCACCGACAAGTAAAAGATTCAAGAAAAAGGTCAGGTAATCTCAAAACATTGGGATATACAAAATAACAAAGAGATTTATTAGGGGTAAGTTTATCACCACAAATGAATTAAGCCAAGAAATTCCAGACCCGCTTTGTCGAGCAGCAATTGTAGTTGGTCCACCCAAAGAAGGGATCCAAAAGAAACCTTCTGTCAACAGAACCTTTGAGTAAAAATTTCATCAATCAGTGATGAAAGTTATTTAACATGTGAAAGAGTTTCCCAACAACATGCAGAAATCAGAATGCAATGCAAAGTCAACCCTTCATTAGTCACAGTTGAAAGAGCTTGATACAGGCCTATCCAGACTGGAACAGTGGCAAAGTAGGGAAGCAACCTGCAGAGAAGAAGACTTGAGATACTGATGAGCATTGTCCCGTTAAGGTAACAACTATAAGACCTAACATTTCAGTATAAAAGAAGAGCGGCAAAAGGCCTGAAGTGAAAGAATGGCACAAGAAACCTTTGCGTCATAAGTTCATTATTCATTCTATTTTATAAAATAATTCTAACATTTAAGTTCAAGTGAATTGATTTGAACCTGAAAATGACCCAAAATTTTAAAACCCTATTTTACCCGACCAAATAGGCCCAACCCTCCGGATTGACAGGTCCACATAAAATCTATGGAACATCTCGGAGACTTTAACCCAAGATGCTTGGATGTGCTTCCCAGAAGTTCTGCTCAATTATATTACAATGTTCTGTAATTATTTTAGCTTCCCTTTCTTAACAGAAGAAGCATCATTCTCTAAGATTGAGGTGTTCTCTGTCTGCACAAAAGCCAAAAAACTCAGTATAACGTATGCAATAAGCATTTGGAATAACGCTCCAAATGGTGGAGAAGCAACCTTAACCCGGAAAACGGAAGAACCCAGCCGGAACATGACTGGCAATGTATTGTAGTTGATACGAAACTCTTTAAGCAACAATTCGTTTTTCTCGCGTGCTTGAGTGCCCTGCAATTGCAGAACAGATGTGGCTGAGATACCAAGGACATGACGTTATTCACCATATCCTACAATAATTTTATGTATGACAAACAGCATTGTAACCGTAGGATAACACAAACATAAATATAGGAACAGTCTTGCAGCAAACAAAATTCAATAGAGACTGTCAATAAACTGAAGAATAATCTTTAGCAAAATACGACGGAATTTAAATAAGTGGAAAGCCAGTATGCAAGATTGTCAAACAAGTGAGCTAGAATTGAATGACATATTGTGACCAGAAAGAGACCTTTAGGTAATTTTGAGCTTCGCTTTTGCTTTTTCCCAACTTTATACAGAATTTCAGACAAAAGAATTAGCAATACTGTAAGGTTTTGTTTTAAGCGGTATAATGGGGCAAATATCCCAAAAATACCAAAAAAAATAAAAAATTACCGGAAAGGATGGGTTTCAAAAATATTGACCGGAAGGGCAATTTCCCAAAATCGCGTCCCACGTCAACGCTTTTTGGGAAAGCGGCCTAAAGCGCGTCCATGGGGAGCGATTTAGGCCACCTCAAGAAAAACGCCCCACGAGGGCGCTTCTTTGAGGTGACTAAAGCGCCCCCTGGACGCGCTTTAGGCCATTTTCCACCGAAACGCTACCGACGACGCGCTTTTGGGGATTCTTTCCGTCCACTTGCAATGTGAAAATGAAATAAGTTTTAGGCGCAGCCTCCGAAAATAATTTTGAGCAGACGTTTGTAACAAACCGTGGTCGAAAATGCTTCCACGTGGACGCTTTTACTACAAAGGGTCTCGCACAATTATTTTGAGGAGACGGTGCGAGAAAAAATCGTGGCGAAAAACGCCCCACGTGGACTCTCTTTTGCTACAAAGGGTCTCCGCAAAATTATTTTGAGGAGACGTTTCAACAAACAAGTACAAAAACGCCCAAATAGGTACACTATTAGCAGAGTAATCAAAAGCGCCCCACGTGGACGCCGCTTTTGCTACATGCTATCCGCAAAATTAGGCTATAAATCACCAAATTTCATTCTCGGCCATGTAAAGCAAATTCAAGCAAAAGGAAAAAAATTGAAAATGAGTGAACGATTAATCCGTTATTTACTACGATGGTGAAGTGCGTGACATCAAGATGGTGTTGTTTTCTTATCGGAGAACACAAGTACGATTGAGTTTTAATCGAACGCCGATTTGGTAGAACTCGCAAAAGAATTAGGCGAAAAATATTCTAACAACGCTAATGAAAGTTCGCCTATTAAGTATAGATTTTGCGCTTGCTGATCCGGTGAGATATGACGATTCGACATCAAAAGTCCTCTGAGCCTTGAGGCAATGGTGGAGACTCATCTTGCCGCTGGTTCACCCTATATCGAGGAATATATAGAATTTTCATCTCCAAGTGATCCGTCATGCGACCTCAACATCTAGTATCGCTCGAAGGAATACACGACCCCAAGTCGACACTGTAAGTGGGAGGCAAAACATAGAAGTACCCGTGCGGTGGTAGTATGGAAAACATAACCCCGCACGACACTCGATTGGTGGATGGGACATGCGTATTCGCCAATCGACGCCGGATGATAGAAATACGTATTGGGGACGCTATCAACTTCTAGTGGATGGCAATCCACATACGATTGGAATCTTTACGAAAGATGTTTAAGGAGGATGATGTATTACCGACGACATCCACCAATGAGGGCCCTCGCTTGTTGCGAGTTATGGAGGATCGGACAATGAATTGATGTGGATCCACCTCGGGAGCCGTGGCTGACGGTGCGAAGTTGGACTATTTTCCGAACCGGAGCCCGCTCCAATTGTACCAAGATGTTGAGGGCGGTTCGACGAAGAAGAAGAAGATCCGCTATTCAGGCATACTCGCCTCCAATAAGACATGCATAATGTTGATCTATCTCAAGATGATGCATTGAGTTTCTGAACTACCACACCGGACGCGTGGACTGCACAAATTCTTCGTTGGATTCGACCAATTAGAAGTTGGTAACCGCTTTCCAACAAGAACACTTTTCTTGGTGCATTGAAACAATACAAAGATCGTGAACGGGTTAACTACACTATGGTTAAATCAAAGCTCGATAGGTACGAGGCGAAGTGTCTTGTGCAAGACGGCACATGTGCATGGAAAATCATGGCGTCGTTGAGGAAAAGGACGGGATGTGGGAGGTGAAGAAGTACAAAGGTCCGCATACATGTCTTACCGATACAAGACCACTATGTGTTCAATGGTTTCAATAACACTAATATTATGTAATGTTGCATTATTTAACGACTTCGCTGATGTGTAACACAAGATCATCCGAGGATGGATTCGAGATATGTTGGTGATTTAATAATCCCGACGGTGAAGGCCGATCCCAAAACTACAAAGGCCTTTAATTGGCAATATTCAGAGCCAAATGGGGTACACGCCTCTTACGTAAAGGCTTGGATAGCCAAGCGTATGCTGGAAAAGTTGCATGGTCGGTGGGATGCTTCATATAATGAAGTGTGGTAGTGGTGTCGTGTTGGAGAGATATGTCCCAGCAAAGACAATGACATTGAAACAGAACCGACGACTACAACGATCGCCCGCCCGTGGATGCGCAGTGTTCAAGCGCTGCTCGACATTTAAGCAATGCCGAGATGCTTTTACATACCGCAAGCCATTGGTACAAATTGACGGTACCTTCATGTATGGTAGATATACGATCGGCTATTGCTAGTGTGGCACAAGACGATCGTGGAGAATCCTTCCGATTGCGCTTCGCAATAACACCGGGGAGTCACCGATGATCGGACTTCTTCCTATCTAGGTTAAGGAGGCATGTCCGCCTCAACCCGACATATGCGTTATATCGGATCGGGCCCGGAATACTTGCGGCAATAGAACGATAGGGAAGCATGTGGCATCGCACACACCATCGATATTGCTCGAGGCATGTTTCATCCAACTACTATGGGCAACACCAATCTAAAAGATGTAAACGGCAAGTGACCGATATGGGTATGAAATATCTATTAATATAATTTCTTTTGAAATTTTCAATTTATTCGCAATTGAATAGTGGTATGTAATATTCGCTATCAACGATATTGGCGGTACGAGATCAATAAAGACCGCTTTTCACGAGATGTTGGCCGCTTATGCAGATAACGCCAAGGCGCAGAGTACCTGTAATATTCCTTTTGAACAAAGGA
This sequence comes from Gossypium rotundifolium, assembly GCA_025506655.1. Classification (NCBI taxonomy): domain Eukaryota; kingdom Viridiplantae; phylum Streptophyta; class Magnoliopsida; order Malvales; family Malvaceae; genus Gossypium; species Gossypium rotundifolium. Next base: position 13,220,728 of record CP106723.1, on the reverse strand, counting down.
CACAAGCATATGACTGCGCTCACGATATGGTCATATGACCACAAACCCGGCCGAATGCATAAATTCTTTGCTAAAAAGAACCCGTCATCCGCCGATTACAGCGATTTTGTGGGAGACATATTTTCGCTTTAGCGACACTATTTTCAAGAGAGCAAATGAGTTATCGAGGCGCGATGCAAGGAGGCCATGTATGGAGCCCGAAGGTTTTGCAAGAAATTAATCGTGGAAGGCACGGCGAACACCATGCACACAAGATGTCACGATCATGACAAATTATGGTTTCGTGTCACGGAGTTTGACAGATCGAACCAAGGTATTGTTGGCGGGCATTATCGTACACACTTGACAAATAGGACATGCGATCGTGGATATTTGATGCACTTCGTTACCCATGTGCTCATGTACTTGCGGCTTGTCATAATCTTCGCCTTGACCCCATGAGCTATGTCGACGAAGTCTACAAATTAGAAAACATGTACAACGTGTGGAGACACGTATTCCACCATCCCCAGATGAACGTAAGTGGCCATCCAGATCGCTTGCACCGTATAAGTCACGGATAGAGAATTGAGGCATAAACCAAAAGGTCGACCTTCCTCAACTAGAATACGCAACAATATGGATATCCGAGAACCGACCAACCAAAGTCGGCATGCGGGTGGTGTAGGAACCCGCCATACATCTCGCCGTGTCCAAATCGGACTAGTTGACCGTGTTCTTAGCTTGTTTGTCTCTTGTCGGCTATGTAATTTCTTTTTTTGGAGGAAAACGGTGAACTTTTGTACAATAACTCAAATTTATTAAATATAAGATAATTAAAATTAAATTACAAACACAAATAAAAACAAATTTTTTATTCAAAAATAAAAAATTATTACAATTTAAAAATAAAACAGCCCATCCTAATCAACGTTGATGCCAAATAAACCAAATTTTATTTTATTCAAGTTATTAAAATTAAATTAAAAAATTAAATCATTTCTATCTTATCAAAGATATTAAAATTAAAATAAAAAATTAAAATACAAAAGAAATAAAATTAAACTCAATTTTTATTATATAAAAAATTAAATTAAAAAATTAAGCCATTTCTATCTTATCAAAGATATTAAAATTAAAATAAAAAATTAAAATACAAAAGAAATAAAATTAAACTCAATTTTTATTATATAAAAAATTAAATTAAAAAATTAAACCATTTCTATCTTATCAAATATATTAAAATTAAAATAAAAATTAAATTACAAAAGAAATAAAATTAAACTCAAATTTTATTACATATAAAAAAATTAAAGTACAAAAAAATTAAACCATTTCTATCTTATCAAATATATTAAAATTAAAATAAAAATTAAATTACAAAAGAAATAAAATTTAACTCAAATTTGATTACATATAAAAAAATTAAATTACAAAAATATTAAACCATTTCTATCTTATCAAATATATTAAAATTAAAATAAAAAATTAAATTACAAAATAAATAAAATTAAACTCAAATTTTATTACATATAAAAAATTAAATTACAAAAAATATTAAACCATTTCTATCTTATCAAATATATTAAAATTAAAATAAAAAATTAAATTACAAAAGAAATAAAATTAAACTCAAATTTTATTACATATAAAAAATTAAAATACAAAAAAATAAACCATTTCTATCTTATCAAATATATTAAAATTAAAATAAAAAATTAAATTACAAAAGAAATAAAATTAAACTCAAATTTTATTACATATAAAAAATTAAATTACAAAAAAATAAACCATTTCTATCTTATCAAAGATATTAAAATTAAATAAAAAATTTAAATTACGTAAATTAAAAAATTAAACTCAAATTTTTCTACTCATATTAAAATTAAATTACAAAAAAATAAAATAACAAAACTAAATTAGGGTTTAGGGTCGATGCTTGGGGGAACCAAGTGCCACATGGGGCGGTTAGCGATTACGTACCGGATTCCTCCTTCTTCTAGCTTCCCATGGGTCGTGGAACCTCAAAGTGAATCGGGTTCTCCCAAGGTGGGTCCGTTCGGTGTTGTGATGATGACCCACCTTGATAAAATAATGACCTCGGAGGTGTTTGCATAAACCACGGCGGGGTGATCGCATCCTGCATTTGTGAAGGAGCCTGGTAGAAAGAACTGCTCCCCGACGGCGCCTCCTCTAATCCCACACCCGACGTCGGCCTCACGATCGGCTGGCTAAAAGGAGTTGTCGGGAACGGACTCGAACCCGGCCATGCATTCCAACCTGGGGGGGACTAGGAAAAGGAAACATATATGGGTTAGGAGGATACATATAAGGGGCAGGGTACGCACCTGGCATAAACTGTGGACGCTGTGTTGTCGGTGTTGTCAGCTGAACTGATGGGCCCGGTGATTGTGTAGGCGCTGTTGATGGGCCCGGATCGTAGGCGCCGTTGTTGGGCCCGCCTCATCACCCCTTCTCCTTGAATGTAAAGGGCCCGACGCTCCTTCGCCGCGAATTTGCCGCCGCTCTCTTCATCCGGACAACAGATACGGCTTGCCATGGATTCTAAACCATGGCATGTACTCGACAAGACGCACGCTAACTCAGAACTACGATCGGTTCCTGTTAGGTAAAAAGTCATACCGGCTTCTCTCACGCCTCGATATGCTCGACCAAAATATTGGCCAATCCGTGTCGCCGCCAGAAGTCCACACTGTTCATCATCGAGCACCTTAGAGCCACGAGAATCGGTTGTCGGCATCCAAATTGCCGCAGAACCCGATCCGACTGGTGCATCTCCACGGTCGCGTAGGTGATTAGCGGGACCTTAACGTGCCAATTGTTCGATTTTGGAGGAACTCCTCCTAATTATCGCCCAAATTTTGGGATCCTCGACGGTGTCCATTGAAACTATATTAACATTACTAAAATATTAGTTATATACATAAATACTAAATTATAATAACGAAATTGACACTTACTTGTGATTCCGACCGTTGTTCCAATAGAGCCAGATATCCTCAAGCGAGTCGTATTCCAACATGACTCGTTGGATGGTTCCACCTAATTAAATAAAATTTTAGCATGCAATTATACTATAAATCTACGACATAATTGTAAAATATAATATTAAATTTACCTCGTTATCGTGGGAATGAATATGGCTCGTCGAGTCGAGGACGTAAAATGGAAATCAAACCATGCCCATGACCGCAGAGTGATAGGCAACCTCCGATTTTTGCTTTACTTCAAGACCGCCGCTTCAAGACATCTCCCTAGACAACCTCGATAGCACGGCAGACCCAACTCAATTCACCGACCGCTCTAAAATCAACAAGTTTCGTGAGCCATCTCGTGGACGAGGTTTCTAGAGAGGTCCCAGATAGATAGCCTCCAATTATCTCAAGCATGTATGCCCGCAAGATACCGTATTCTTTCTTCTTCAATCGAACCTTCATTTGGCTGTGGAATGCGCCTCGAACCAACCCATTTTGATCCGACCTCCTTGCAATTTATCCGAATGGCACCCAGGAGCTCAGAGCATACGGCCATCGAATCGAGAGATGTTACGGACCCGGTGACTCACCGACCCGCCCACCGATAATCCCAACTATAATCGCACATCTTCTAAGGTGATGGTACACTCTCGCATGGCGATGGAAAGTGTGCGCCTCGGTCTCCACCTCTATCAACGCTACCGATCAAAGGCGGGTCCAACTTGAACCCCTACCTATCGTGGCCACGTGCAAAAACCCGCTTCCGTAGGTAATTCTCGATCAATGGCGATGGGGACTGCATGTTGCGAATATAACATTGCAACACCCGATTTACGATCGCTTAAAAATTATAAAATTCAAAATTAATTAAAATTACATAATTAAAAAATTTAATAATATTGAAAAATTAACATTCAAACTTACCATTTTCATTTGCTCGACAAAGAATGTGATTGCTTGCCTAGGCGATTAATTCCCGCCATTGTACTCAGATAAAGAATTTTTAAATTTTCCAAAAATAAATATATTAAAAAATTATAAAGGGCTTTTTGTAAATAATAGAAGACTATTTTGAAATTTAAGCGTAAATTTCAAGGGCTTTGAGAGAAACTTGAGAGAAAATTGAGAGCAAATTGAGAGCAAATTGAGAGAAAATTGAGAGAAAAATGAGAAAGGATTGAAGTGTGAAAAAATGAAGGGTTGGGGGTATTTATAGTTTTTTTTTTTACCGTTGGTTTTGACTGTTAGTCCAACGGTCAAAAAAATTTGATCGTTGATGAGTTTAAAGCGTCCATGGGAGCGCTTTGACACCTCAAAGAAAAGCGCCCTCGTGGGAGCGCTTTTTGAGAGGTGCTTAAAGCGCCCCCCATGGACGCGCTTTAGCCTTCCCCAAAAACGCTACCGACGTGGACGCGATTTTTGGGAAATTGCCCTTCCGGTCAATATTTTTGAATCCTATCCTTCCGGTAATTTTGATTTTTTTGGTATTTTGGGATATTTGCCCAGATAATGTCTCAAGCTATCAAAATGCAATTGAAAAAAAGTCAAATATCAACAACTATTTTTAATGTAATTTTTATTTTGGTTTAAATATTTTTCTAACCAAGAAATTAATATTTCATTCTAAGGATTCTTATGGTTTCAAGCTCCTCCAACTCCACCCTAGACGACACATGATCCCATAGCCCCAACAACAATTTAGGATCTATTTTGCATAGGGATCGATGGTAAAATGAGAGTGCCCAAGTGTCGTAATCTGTGCTTTGGGCGGACACCCATCTCGCAACGCTTGCAGTAATGACCACTCATCATATCCCGCTTGTCGCTCAAGGATCTTTCTTTTCTCCCCGGGCGCTTCTATTTTATACTAGATGTCACTATTTGCTTTCCGTCTCTAGTCAATGTGGGTTTACACAAACTTTATAAAGTAAGAAGACTTTTCATAGTTACTGCTACAATATTCATTTTAACACAAACAATAGAGGATATAACTCAACAATCTTTATCACCGATTAGAAATTAGACTCGAGTTCATATAATACCAATTTAATTAAATGTCAAATTCCACCTATCAAACTATTCGATTTCAATTATCATTTTTTTAACCTTGTAATATAAACGACGCTTTTAAAAATTTATAAAATACACCAAGAAAATCAATAAAATCACATATAATACATATAATTTGGAACTAACATATATTCCACTTACATTAATGTAAAATTAAAAAAATTACACTTTTTTACCCTAAAATAAGTGATATTTTTAAATTGATTTATTTTTATCTAACGGTCAAGAAAAAATGTAAAATCCTTTAATTTTACACCTTAGATTTATTTTCATATATATAACATTTTTAATTTATTGATATATATAGTGTCACTTAAAACCAAAAATATAAACCATTTAAGTTATTAATACTTGTTGGATTGTGGTATGGAATTCAATGATCGTTAAGTAAAGTCTCGCGTCTGAAATTTGTGAATGAAAAACATCATTATAAAAACTTTACCTCACTTGATTTTAATTTTAATGTAATTAAGTAGAAAATACTGATGTTTCTTTTAAAGAAAACCCTTAAAAGTCCAACAAAATGATGCCTCAGATAGAAAAAGCTAGTGACAGTTGTGGTGGTATTGAGCTCGAGAAGTTGACAAGAGGATAATGCCATTTAGCACATTTAAACTCATGTCTTCCTCAGACATAATAATATTCATACCAATCGAACTCGTACATTCTTAACTTTTATTTATACACTTCAATTCACTTTTTTTATGCTTTTAATTTGGGACAAAAGATAAAACATAAAATATAATCTCGATAGGAAAACAAATATTTGAGCCTAACCGCTTAACTTAAGCAAAAGTTAAAATTCCAAAATAACATCTTATTTCATATTATATGATATAAAATAATAGTTTTGTTAATTTATTTATTTAAATTGATTTTATTTATTTTTAAACTCCAAATTTACATTTTATTTCACATTGTATATATAATAGCTTCATTAATTTGTTTATTCAAAAAATATTATTTTTTAAAGAGAAAGGTTATAAAAAATGGAATTTTGCATATCATGTACTAACATTTGTTAGATCAAGTAATACGTAATTCGATATTATAAGTAAAATCTCAAATTTAAATATTATGGATGAAAAAATATTGGAAGAATTAATTTTATTTAAAGATACAAGCCCTTAGACTATGAATTTAATTGTATCACATATTAATATAACTTGATTCTACACTAGTAATAATCACTACTAAACCATTGTATAGTTCTTTCATTTCTACATTTTTGTATAAAATAAATCACTAAACCATTTTAAACAGTAACTATTAGGATCTAAATCAGAATAGTTTGACTTTGACTTGGGCTAGTTGAATTTGTACTATTTTGTGTCTTGAAGCATCATCCGGTTAATCTTTTATCAATGTCTATCAACTACGTTTTAAGGTCATAAAGCTGCAAAGTCATACGTTTTTAATCCAAATTAATCCGATCGGCTTGTAATGTACTTATATACCTTTGAGAGTAAGATTAACATATTTTTGTCCCTTGTTTAGTGTTTTCAGCCTATAGTTAGAACTAGACAACCCGATGTCCCTATGAGAAGGTTTATATTGCATATATAAGTTCCTTCATTTTATTACTTTTTTTGGGTTGAAAAAGTTGGGTTTTTGAATAAAAATGGCGGCTTGCAGGATTAGTAGCATACCTGCTGTTGGTTTTAGCAGTTAAAAACAAGGATTTTATGGCCGACGCCAACATTTTTATGCGGAGAAACTAATCAGGTGAGCATCTTTGATGTGCTATAAAACATTGTTTTACATTTGTTTAGTATATAAATTGCTTCTTTTTTCTTTTTTTTTCTTTCTCATAAAACTTAATATCTATGTATTTTGTTTGTAGCATTTGGTTTTAGTAATGTGCTTGATCAAGGCTTAGGCTGACTAATGCTACTGTAAAAAGCCTGCATTTTATGTTGGGTCAAGGTCGAATTTCACTTCACTATAGCTTTTGCAATTGGTTATGCTTATGACAATCATCCATCACCTACAAATAGAATGTTCAACATATTTTCGGGAAACCAAGAATTTGGGTTAGAAAAAGTATATTATTCAAAGGTCAATAGTTGAAGATTCCTCTTACATGCCTTGTCAGGCAAATCACTGCCGACTACAAGATAAAGTAACAGTTTAACTAATATATATGTGACAATAATCTTTGTCGTTTACATTCAGATGCCTTGTTAATTGGGTTCAAGAAGATATCAGCCTCATTAATATTACTGGTATTTTTTTTGTGGGAGATCTCCTTGGCCAAAAAAATAAAAAAGTCATCCAATGAATAGAATACAATAATATCTTCTTATAGTATCTACAGAAAACTTTTCTTATGGTATCTAAGAGCAACAAACTGTTGAAATATTACATAAAACATATATTCAAATGTCAAAATTTGCAGATTTCTCTCACATGCCTTGTAAGGCAAGTCACTGTTCTTGTTTTAACTAACTATCATACCCCTGCAGCAAGACAAAATAATATCATTATCATACCCTGCAAGACGATACCAGCTTCATTTATATTACTGGTATTTTGTGATATATCTCCAGGACCAAAATAGTAGCCTATTTGTTGTGATTAAATATCCCATATTCATAAGCAAACAAAGCATTTCTTTATTTTTAATCTCCCTATGCCTTCAAACTTTTGTATTCTGCATTCAAACGCCTATATATTAACCTTTTTAAGAGAGTAATCCTCAAGCCTACATCACAGCAGCAATGGACTCTTCTAAGCTTCTCATTGCCCTTTTCGTTTTCCAGGTTTTCTTCCCTTGCCATATGTCAATCCAAGCAGCTCCCCAGAACTCGGACCTTTTCCGAGAATACATAGGAGCTGAATTCAACAACGTTAAATTCACTGATGTTCCCATTGATTCAAACGTTGAATTCCACTTCATTCTTTCATTTGCCATAGACTATGACAGCACCTCAGGTTCTCCTTCTCCAACAAATGGGAAGTTCAATGTCTTTTGGGATTCTGATAACCTCAATCCTTCCCAAGTTTCTTCCATCAAGAGCACCCATTCAAATGTTAAAGTAGCTTTGAGCTTAGGAGGGGACAGTGTGGGAGATAGCTATGCTTACTTCGACCCTTCCTCTGTAGATTCTTGGGTTTCTAATGCAGTTTCTTCACTCACAGATATCATCCAAGAGTACCACTTGGATGGGATTGATATTGACTATGAGCACTTCAATGCTAATCCAGACACTTTCGCTGAGTGCATTGGGAAACTTGTAAAAACCCTCAAGAATAGTGGAGTGATCTCTTTCGCTTCCATAGCTCCATTTGACGATGATGATGTTCAAAGTCATTACAAGGCCTTGTGGAAAAGCTATGGTGACCTCATAGACTATGTCAACTTCCAGTTTTATGCCTACGATCAAGGAACAACAGTCTCTCAGTTCATTAATTACTTCAACACCCAAAGCTCTAACTATAATGGTGGTAAGGTTTTAGCCAGCTTTATAAGCGACGGCAGCGGTGGCTTGACACCGGAAAACGGCTTCTTTACTGCCTGCAGTAGGCTGAAGAGTGAGAACAAACTCCATGGGATATTTGTTTGGTCTGCAGATGATTCTAAGAGAAATGGTTTCCGCTATGAGAAGCAATCACAAGCTCTACTCGCAATTTCCCACTAGCATTTCTCTGTTATCTAACGCACTGAATATGAGTTAAACATTCACATTAGCGGGTGTATTATATGTGTAATAGCTTTCTGTTGTATAAATATATATGGGATATTTGTTGTGTGCCCCTTTTTCGCCTTCTACCCTTCTATCGGTAACTTGGGCTTAATCCAATTAATCCATGCAATCACTCTGAAATTAAGAGGCGACATCCAGCATGTCTTGAGTTCGAATCCCGATATTTACAACCTCTACTCATATTAGAGCTGCAGCCTTCTTTGTATTAAAAAGGAGTGTTCGATGTATATTAATGAAGCTCAATGTGAATGTCAATATTGTGCTGTACACAATGGTGGAGAAAAAGACTATCAACTACATTTTAAGCCATAAAGCTGTAGAGCTACTTAAGCTTGCATGACCATATATATTGTAGTACATAGTTTATATATTCTAGGCTTGTAATCCCTCGTTTATATTATAATTCAGCTGTTTGTGGTACATAGTTTGATTTAGTCATTTCTCCACTTCTTCTAGTCATTATAATTATATAATTACATACGCTACTAATGAATTTTAATATTATCCCATACCATTGTAGTTTAGAATTTTAGCTGGTTTTCCCGCGATATCCCAATCTTGACAGTTACAACTGGAAAAGAAGCAATCTATCTGCTTTCTTGTTTATATAAAATCCGTGAGCTGAAACCATTCCCATTTCTCCAAACTCACATCGAAGAACCCTTTGCTGCTTTCTTCTCCTCTGAAATCCGGACGTTATAATAAAACGATGGGTGTTTCTTGGACACGGCTCAAATCATTTCTGAAAGTACTTGTTTCTTGGATTCCAATGGCCACAAACCCCGTCAGATATCGATTGAATACTCGAAATCGTTTCTTCTTATGCCGCACTTGCAGAAACCACCTCCTCTCCTTGGACAACGTCATCATTACTGTAATAACTCTCTCTCTCTTTCTCTCTTATGAATATATAAAGATTTTTCTTTTACTACTGGAACTTCAGTTCTTGGTTTGTTATTCATAGGATTGCTTGTTCTTGATTCTTGTGTTGTTCAAGCAAAGAATGATTGGGACTTAAAAGCTTTTTATCTTGAAAACCTTATAAAGATTCAAAATGTTCATGTGAGAATCATTGTATGAGTAGATATATATACCCATACGTACATTATATATATTATCATTATAAGTTGTCATCTTACTTTAAACAAACTTTTCAGATAGAAGGGGTGGTGAATAGATTTCTCTGCCACAATGCGTAAGATACTAGTCTCATTACATTACATTACATTGTGTAATAGAGTAGAATAAATATTATAGATTAATCATTGCGGTTGCTTGATATTTGTAGTGTCAATGTGAAAAGCGATCCTATATCGACTCGTAGGTTCCTCTTTAATTTTCCAGCGGTGAATGTTCGTTGCAATGGATGCAACAGGCACATTGGCGAGCAATTTGTAGCTTCTTTTCTATGCCTCTCTTTTTGTTTTTCCGATGATTTTGTTTCTGATTATGCAGTCCTTTAATAAGATTTACTTATATATTTGTCTTGCTGTTTCCAGTTTACGTTTGATGGTGATAGGCCTCTCCATCGTGTAATGGAAAGAAGTTATGTACTTCATGTGTAAGTATGTATATATATATATATATATATATTTGCTTTGAAATATTGAATCATATTCAGAAATCAGAATGTAAATGGCAGTGGTTGCATGCAGGGACCGGTTATTGTATTGGGATGGAACCCAGGTGATTAATGCACCACTCCTTGGAGAAAGGCGATTGAATTACCCAACTTTAAGTTCACTAAGGATGCAAACTTTCATTTCAGGATGTATTGTTGGTTTTATTTTTCATTTCAGGATGTATTGTTGGTTTTGTACTTCATGTGGTTCGCTGAATACTCATAAAAAAATTAGACCGGTATTATAATTGCTGTCGGCTTAGGTAGTTTTCCTGGATTTGCATCCTTAGAGAACTGAAGGATTGGCTCGACTATTAGTTAAAGAAGTTAGTTAGGAAGAATTCAGTTAAGTTGTTGTCAATGTTAACTGTTTACGGTCTGATAATGCATCAGCTGGAAGTTAGTTAGGATCAAGTTGTTAGACTAAATTCTTGGCTGATGCATTATCCAAACTCTTGTATAAATAAGTGAGCTCGGTCCTATTGGGATTATTAGAGTTCAAATCAATCAAAGAAGTAGATCCTGGTTTTTTTAGTTGAGTTTTCTTTATGGTAGATTTAAACGTGGTACCAGTGCCAGCTCTTTTTTTGGCTGAGTAGAGAGGTTTTCTTTGTTTCTTGGTGGTGATCATCTTTCTTGGTACAATCTTTCAAAGATCAGTTTTAATGGTTCCAGAAGTAGATTCTGGTCATGGTGGACATTCTTCCTTGAATGCAGAAGTAAGATACTTGTCCCAATATATTCCATTGTGTAATAGAGTAGAATAAATATTATAGATTAATCATTGCGGTTGCTTGATATTTGTAGTGTGAATGTGATGAGCGATCCTATATCGACTCGTAGGTCCCTCTTTAATTTTCCAGCGGTGAATGTCCGATGCAATGGATGCAAAGGCACATTGGCGAGCAATTTGTAACATCTTTTCTATGCCTCTCTTTTGTTTTCCGCATGATTTTGTTTATCAACACTATCTGATTATGCTGTCCTTTAATAAGATTAACTATATTATTTGTCTTGCTGTTTTCAGTTTACGCTTGATGGTGATAGGCCTCTCCATCGTGTAATGGAAAGAAGTTATGTACTTCATGTGTATATTGGCTTTGAAATACTGAATCATATTCCGAAATTAGAATGAAAAAGGCGGTGGTTGCATGCAGGGACCGGTTACTGTATTGGGATGGAACCCAGGTGATTAATGCACCACTCCTCGGAGAAAGGCGACTGAATTACCCAACTCTAAGTTCACTAAGTATGCTAACTTTTCTACGGAGTCTGGTTTTGTTTTTCATTTCGGGATGTATTGTTGGTTTTGTGCTTTATTTGGTAAGCTGAATACTCATCAAAATATTAGACCGATATTATAATTGCTATATTAGACCGATATTATAATTGCTATCATCGTAGGCAATTTTCATGGATTTTGTTTCCAAAACCAACATTATATGCAGGGAAATTGATTCAAGTGAGCATTGCTTTAAAAACATTGTTTTACATTGGCTCGACCATTAGTTAAAGTAGTTAGGAAGAATTGAGGTAAGTTGTTGTCAGTGTAAACTGTTTACTTTTTGTTAATGCATCAGCTGGAAGTTAGTTAGGATCAAGTTGTTAGACTAAGTTCTTGGTTGATACATTATCCAAACTCTTGTATAAATAAGTGAGCTCGGTCCTATTGGGATTATTAGAGTTCAAATCAATAAAAGAAGTAGATCCTGTTTTCTCTAATTGAGTTTTCTTTGTGGTAGATTTAAACATGGTACCAGTGCCAGCTCTTTTTTTGGCTGAGTAGAGAGGTTTTCTTTGTTTCTTGGTGGTGATCATCTTTCTTGGTTCAATATTTCAAAGATTAGTTTTAATGGTTCCAGAAGTAGATCCTGGTCATGGTGGACATTCTTCCTCGAATGCTGGTGATTGACTTCACACTCCTAATTCAGATCCAGTTGCAAGTTCATGTCGATTGGTCAAAAGAATTCAGCAATTTCCCAAACATGACACGGTTAAGCTCACCGAGAATAATTTTCTCTTGTGGAAACATCAAATTATGCAGCAATATGTGTTATAATCCTCATCATATTTCTCAATTTGTGATGATGCGGATGGGAATCTGTTGACAATCCAGATTTTTTTCCATATAAACAAAGAAGATAAGCTTCGGCCTCCTAGTTACTTTCCACTATATGTGATGAGATTCTACTGTACTTAATAAATGCCAAAACTAGTTATGATGTAGTTATGACCATCGAAAGAAAGTTTACAACTCATTCCAAGATTAAACTTTCAAGTCTCGAGACACATGTTGTATTCTCAAAAGAAGGGCAATTGTCTATCAAAGAATATTTGTGTTAGTACAAATCTCCGGTGAGGAAAATCTCGAACACACGAACGAAACTCGAACAGAAGAAGAAATAGGACAAGGTTCCAAGGCGTGTATCAAATCACTATCTTTAAGGTTATATTCGCCCCCACCTATCTTCGGTGTGCAAATGAGTTCCAAGCAAATTAACCTCGAGGATACAATGAAGCCAATGGCTATTTATGCTTTTGCAATCGATTTAGAATAGCCCACTACACACTGAGCAATGTATGACAAGAAAACCAATTTCTATAAAGGATTTCTGCAGTAATACTTTTTAGAACAATCTAACAATATTAGAAAATGAAAGAAGAAAGAAAGAATATTAGAATTTTTGTTGGTATATCTCCAAATGAAATCTGATTCCTATTTATAGGAATTTTCATGTCTCTTCATAGAGACATATTTAATTAATAGGTACCTTTCCGAATAATAATGTTTTTAAAATAAAAACATAATTATTCATTTAATTATAACTATTCAAATAATATTATTTAAATAGTTATAATTCTTTTTCAAAAATAAAAAAATATAATCTTTTGATTAATTATACCTATTCATTTATAGTTATTGGAACACTATAAATATTTGAAAATGTTCCAACAATCTCCCCATTTTCAAAATATTTTAGATTTTGATATTCTTGGAAATCAATTTGCATAAGTGAAGGTATCTTACGATTGAACCTTCACTTAGTGAAAACATGTTAAAGTTAATCGAAATTTCATGGTAGACTAAGCTTTGAACCAATTATTTCATTTGATTAACCGAACACATCTCACACAATGATTTCAACATTGGTCAATGCATAGTATCTAGGAACATTATTATGGCCATGTGTCTGTGTCCTCTTTTCATGAGTGCTGTCAGAGCCAAGCCCTTGAGCTCTTAGAAGCGGCCACACTTCCACTCACATAGGTAGATCCCATCAAGAGTGTTCCCATAATTATAACACTCTAACATATTTATGTTATGGGTCCATTAAGAGTACATTACTCATCATTCCCTTATCATTACGGGTACTTAGCACTTTAATCTTAGGATGAATTTATTTATAGTGCTAACAGTCACATACTAATGATGTACTTTGTCTCATTGAACTCAAGACTTGACGTTATACCAAGCGTTGAGTCGAGTTTCCATCATGGATGACTTTAATTAATGGGCTTGAGTCCCATCCCTTTTGAGGTCCTTTTTACCACATCTCTAGCAAGACTTTTTGTCAGATCCGCCAAATTTTCACTTGACCTCACATAATTAATAGTGATCACTCCATCAGAGATTAATTGTCGGACATAACTATGTCTTAATCCAATGTGTCTAGACTTTCCATTATATACTTGGCTATATGCCTTTGCTAGAGTAGCCCTACTATCACAACAGATAGAAATAAGTGAAATTGGCTTAGGCCATAAAGGTACATCATAAAGCAAATTTCTTAACCATTCTGCTTCTTTAGATGCAGCGGCTAATGCAATAAATTCTGCTGCCATGGTGGAATCAGTAATACATGTTTGTTTCTTGGAACCCCAAGAAATGGCTCCTCCACCAAGAATAAAGATCCATCCACTAGTAGATGCATGATCTTCTAAACTTGTAATCCAACTAGCATCTGAATACCCTTCTAAAACTGGAGGATATCCATTATAACACAATCCATAGTTAATAGTTTTCTTTAAGTACCTAAGTACTCTATTCAATGCTTGCCAATGCAAACTACTTGGATTACTTGTGTACCTACTCAATTTCCCAACAAAGATATGCAATATCTGGTCTTGTACAAGTCATTATGTACATAAGACAACCAATTAGACTTGCATATTTCAATTGATCAATTTTCCTACCAGCATTAGATACTAATTTTATTTGAGGATCCATGGGTGTAGATGCTGGTATACAGTTGAAAAGATCAAACTTTTTAAGCACATTTTCAATGTAATGTGATTGTGATAAAGCTATAGTGCTTTCATCTCGGGTTATTTTAATCCCAAGAATAACATCTGCTACACCCATATCCTTCATAGCAAAGTTGTTTGACAAGAATTTCTTTGTGTTTTCTATTTGTTCCAAATCCGTGCCAAAAATGAGCATGTCATCTACATATAAGCAAATTATGACACCTTTTCCATTTTCAAATTTGCCATATATGCACTTATCAGATTCATTTATTTTGTAGCCATTAGCTAAAAAAACATTGTCAAACTTTTGGTGCCATTGTTTTGGTGCTTGTTTAAGTCCATATAAAGATTTAACAAGCTTACATACCTTATGCTCTTGTCCTGGAACAACAAATCCTTCTGGTTGTTCCATGTACACTTCCTCTTCCAATTCACCATTTAAAAATGCAGTTTTAACATCCATTTGGTGAACAACCAAATTATATATAGAGGTAAGTGATATTAAGAGTCTAATTGTAGCAATTCTTGCCACTGGAGCATAGGTATCAAAGTAATCAATACCTTGTTTTTGTGTAAAACCTTTGGCTACCAACCTTGCTTTAAACTTATCAATGGTTCCATCGACCTTCATTTTCTTTTTGAATATCCATTTACAACCTTTTGGTTTGGAACCCGGTGGAAGATCAATTAAGATCCAAGTTTGATTTACCATTATTGAATCCATCTCATCATTTATTGCTTCTTTCCAAAAAGCAAAGTCTTGAGATTTCATTGCCTCTTTTGAAGAATGAATCAATTGTTGTGGCTGTATATCAAAGAATATTTGTGTTAGTACAAATCTCCGGTGAGGAAAATCTCGAACACACGAATGAAACTCGAACAGAAGAAGAAATAGGACAAGGCTCCAAGGCGTGTATCAAATCACTATCTTTAAGGTTATATTCGCCTCTACCTATCTTCGATGTGCAAACGAGTTCCAAGCAAATTAACCTCGAGGATACAATGAAGCCAATGGCTATTTGCATTTTGCACTGACGAGAATAGCCCACTACACACTGAGCAATGTATGACAAGAAAACCAATTTCTATAAAGGATTTCTGCAGTAATACTTTTTAGAATAATCTAACAATATTAGAAAATGAAGGAAGAAAGAAAGAATATTAGAATTTTTGTTGGTATATCTCCAAATGAAATCTGATTCCTATTTATAGGAATTTTCATGTCTCTTCATAGAGACATATTTAATTAATAGGTACCTTTTCAAATAATAATATTTTTAAAATAAAAACATAATTATTCATTTAATTATACCTATTCAAATAATATTATTTAAATAGTTATAATTCTTTTTCAAAAATAAAAAAATATAATCTTTTGATTAATTATACCTATTCATTTATAGTTATTGGAACACTATAAATATTTGAAAATGTTCCAACAATTTGTTCAAGATCAAACACATGTGTGATGTTCTGGCTACAGCTGGAACTGGCATTTCTGATCAAGAACAGGTTAGTATTGTTTTTGTTGGACTTCTAATTGAATATGAATCTGTTCAAGTTGTAGCCTCTGCAACTAATGTCTCTCTTGAGTTACTTATTGAGATGTCGAGTGATTGTGAGTCCAGAAAAAATGATTTGTTAGTAATCTTCCTATGAAAGCTAATGTAGCTCAGCAGCAAAAGAGTAATGAATCAGATTAGTCCAAGAGTTCAGACAAAATGAATTTGCAAAGCCATACGTTTTTAATCCAAATTAATCCAGCTTGTAATGTACTTATATACCTTTGAATAATATTAATCCGTACTTCCCACGTTCACTTTGAAGTGATTGGTGAGTATAGTTACCTTCTACCCTTTAGTTCCAACACAACGCCTTGCCATAGGGTGTCTTACATTCTTCTTCGCATTCGATTCTGCTTTGATCAGAACAACATCAAGAGGCACAGGTGGCAGGGATTCTAGCGCTGCCCCATTTCTCTATTGCTCAAACGAATCCATACCCTGAAATCCGAAGAGGAGAAAAAAATATATATTTGAAACAAAAAACCCTAAGGAACTCAAAGAGACAGCAAAATTCTACAACCCTCTTTCTCTAATTGCCTTTGCTTTGACCATATACGAACGACTGCATTGTCTTCCACTTTATCAAGGAATTCGTTCTCCATAACCAGCTTTCTAACTTAGAAACTGACCGTGAATCGATACCTATTAAAATATGAAATGATATGCACCAAAAGAATAAAACACAACAAGTTAGTACCATGGAATATAAAGCAAGTAAAATAAACAAACACCTATCGGGGTGACCACTAAGGTTTGTCATAGTTCTACCTATGATGGGCTCTTATGGTTCACTATATGTAGTTTAGTTCTATAGTTGAGGTACCCGAACCAGCAAATTCCTCAATCCTCACCCATTATAGGCTCATACGGACCGAGTTCGGTTCAGGGGAATACATTTCCCTATGGCCATACGGAAGTGAAAACTTCACAAAGACATAGGTACAGATGTATCCTAGAAGCAATCCACTAGCCTATGCGGAGGTGAAAACCTCACGAAGGCATAACTTCTCGTTCCCACTTAAAGGTGCGACCACAAAGGTCATGCAATGCAATGTGCGCAAGAAAACGACAAATAAATGCAACAAAAGGGTCGTAGTTTTCAAATCAAATTTCCAAATTTTCAAGTTGAATTTTCAAATTTTTGACATAAGACAGAAAATAATCAATTTACGGCCTGACTCTCTTTATGGGTCCCCAGTGGAGTCGCCAAGCTGTCGAAACCATTTTTTTTGAAAATGGGAATCGACTTTGGTTTTAAAAACGAAAATAAAAAGAAAGTCGCCACCAATCCTTTTTGATGAGGTGTGATCGGGTCACCTCGTAAAACGGTTGTTTTTAATAAATAGTTTGATTTATCAAAACAACGATTTTGGTCTACGAAACTCAGAAAATGGATTCGGAGGTCGGTTACGTACGAGGAAGGGTTAGCACCCTCGATACGCCCAAACTTGGTACCTAATTGATTATTAATGTCCTAATATCGAAAATTGAAAAAATATTTTAAAATACGAATCATTTAGAAAATGTTTGGGTAATTCGAATTAGAAACCGAAATTCCCTTGTTCCGAAAAGATGAAATACCACATCCAGCACATTAGGACACGATGTTTCAACCCTCCATACCAAGATCATTTCATGATTTCCAAAATACATACATTGTAAATTCAAAAGGGTATTCCACTATTCTGAAAACAAAAAACTGAAATCCAGCACGATTGGGCACGATTCCTCAAATTTTCAAACATGAAATATTGCCTTACGGTCAAAATCTTAAAAGGTTATTTAGTCATTTGGATGAACGAAAAATCGAAACCCAGCACGATTGGGTACGATTCCTCGAACCTCCAAACACGAAACATTGCCTTGTTTAAAAATCCTTTAGATGAAATATAGTAATTTTACAAAATGTATTTTTATTTAATAATATAGTATTAAACTAAGAAAATAAATGTAGATGTAAATATGGTAAATATAATAAAACTAAAACTAAGAATAATAATAATAATAATAATAATAATAATAATAATAATAATAATAATAATAATAATAATAATAATAAAGTAGACAATAATGATACATTGATAAGAAAATAGTAATCTAATAATAATGATAGAAAATGTAATAAATAAAAGGAATAAAACATAAAAATATAATGATAATAGTGATAATAAAGGTAATTACTAATAGCCATAGTGATAATAATAATGATAGTAGTTATAATAAAAATGATAAAAAAATAATAATAGTAAAAGTAATAATAGTAATAGTTTAAGAACAAAATAAAATAAATAATAATAGTAATAATTGTAAGGCCTAATTCAGCAGCCTAGAGCCCATTAAACCAAGACAAATAAAATAAAGTCCTAAAATTTAACCAGTCCATGACCCAATTAAACCAGCCTAAATTTTTACAACCCAATAGCAACCTAACAAGCCTCAGCCCACTAAGCCCAAAGCTAGACAAAAAAACAGAAACCTAGAGGGCTTCTTGAGTAGTCGTCACCGCCGCTCCCAACACGCCGCAGTCTTCTCCACTCACGCCGCCACGTCCCTACAAACACGGAGCAAGGCAACAACCAAGAGTAATGAAACACAACAAGGAAACAGATTGTGTTTTGATTTTTGGGATTTTCATTATAAAGACCAAACAAAATCAGAAATGGGGTAGTTTTAGATATAAAAAGAAAAAACACACTTGTAATGAAAAAGAACTCAGAGAAATATAGAGAATCAAAGGTCAGAAAAAGGTTCCTTTTTTTTTCACCTTTTATTTTCGAATCATTTTTTCTCCTTATTTGTTTGCCTCTGTTATTTTTACTTTTCAATATACAAAAGTATTAAAATAAAATAAAGAGGAAAGCTCACCGGTGGCGGCGGAGGATGGCGGCGATTCGCCGGACGCTTTGGGCCGAGATCTGGAATCGGGGCCTGAGGGGCTATGGAGAGTTGAGAGAGTTGTGGTTTTTTAAGTAAAAGAAGGGGAGTTCTGGAATTTTATTTTTAAAGCAGAAAAGGGATATGAAAGGAAACTTTTTTAGCTTACAAGGCATAGGGCCACGCAAATCACTGTTCCCTGGTGGATTTGTGCAATTTTCCTTTAAATGGAAAATTTAGCGATAAGTCCCCTGTTGCGCCCCTGTTTTAATTGCATCCCCCTTCAGCTTTTTCTTTATTTTAAAATTTGCCCCTAAATTTTATGCGCCGCTTCGATTTAGTCCGTGTCCGAGCACGATGTTCGAAACTTGGAATAATTTTGTTTCCATTCCTTCAAGATTGCTCGCGCAATTAAATTTGGTCATCTTCCTTTTATTTACTTTGCAATTTTGCCTCAAAACTCTTGTTTTTTATCCGATTTAGTCCGTTTTCGTTTATTTTAGCTATTTTACCATTAAATTAATTTTTTTGTATTATTATTTTTATTGCCACTGTTTTTATAATGTATGTTATTATTATGTTGCTATTATATTTACTATTATTATATATATCCTTGTTTACTAAAATTTTTTATATATTATGATTATATCCATTATTTTATTATTATCAAATACTTTTTTTACTACTATTTTTATTAATACTATTATTTTCTTATTTTCTTATTATTTTTTATTTCGCTATTTACTATTATCATTCTTACTAATGTTATCATTACTTTATTATTAATATACCGTTATCTTCATTACTACCATTTTACTATTATTATTATTTTAATATTATTACTACTATAGTTTTTTCATTTTAATTATTTTCCTATTATTATATTCCTATGTATTATTATTATTATTTTACTACTACCATTATTTTTTTATAATCATATTTCTCATATTTCTATATTTACTATTATTATTTATTACAAATGTCGCTATTATTACTACTAATTTAGTATATTATTATTTTTATTGCAATCATTATTTTAACATCACCATTACTATTTTTTTTAAAAATTATTATATTCATTAGAATTATTATCATCCTCTTTTATTTGTCATTATTTATATATGTATATATTATTATTATTATTATTATTATTATTATTATTATTATTATTATCATCATCATCATCATTATTATTATTATGCTTATTATCCCCATTACTATTCTTCCTTATTATTATCATGTTTACATTCCCACATTTTTATTTTTGCTTTTTCCCAAAATGCATAAAAAAGGGGTTTCACAAAGATAATATTTCGTGTTTGGAAGTTCGAGAGATCGTGCCCAATCGTGCTGGGTTTCGAGTTTTCGTTCGTCCAGATCACTAAATATCCTTTAAAGATTTTAATTGTAATGGCCTAAATTCAAGGTTATCGGAACAATGGTTTCACAACCATAAATCCGATTTAAAGAGAAATTTATTTCAATATATTTGCATGAATATTTATATGATAGGAAATATTTTTATAAATATTTATAAAATGTTAGTAATGTGATATTAAAAATTTAGTTAGAAAATTTTAACGTATGGATAGGTAATTAAATGAAAAGGACTAATTTGAAATGAAAGTAAAAGTTGAATTATAGATTAAAAATTATAAAGGACCAAAATGGCAATTATGCCATTTTGTAAAGTTGAGGCGGTGTATTGTATAAAATCTGAGATTTTTATAAAGATAATTATTATTGTAAATTAATAATATATATTATAAAAAGAAAGGAGAAAAGAAAAAAAAGCATTAAACAAAAAGAACAGAGAGCAAACGTGAAGGAAAGAAAGAAACAGAGAAAAGAAAGAAGAAAAGAGAAAATTCACCAAAAATCTTAGAAGTGGAATTAGAAGTTGAGTGAGATATGAAATTAAAGCTTATTGAGTCTATTTTCATATGAAAGAAACAGGGAAAGAAAAGAAATTCTGTATTTTGAGATATTTAGATTTTTGTAAGACTGGTTCAGAATGAATTCGGGTTCTTCTGTTTTGACTTTAGAAAATCATCAAAAATTGAAGAAAAATAATTAGGGGCTTAAATTTATATATATGGAATCCTGAATGAATCTATTTTCAATAAAAATAAATGAGAACATCATCTGAATTCTGTATGAGGAGATAATTAATATTTAGTGAAGAAGGGTCAGAACTGTCAGATAGCAGAACAGGGGTGACTTTAATGAATAAACTGTACAAATTGGCTAAGTCAAAAATTCTGAAATTTTATGATATGAAGACATGTGAGTCTAGTTTCAGAGAAAATTAACAGTTCTTCATTTGGAGTTCTGTAGCTCGACAAATAAATAATTTAGTGACTATGACTCAAGTAGACAGCTTTGAATAAACTAAAAATAATAATAGAATTATAGAAAATGCTACATGTGAACATGAAATGTATTGAATTGATGATTGAATTTATTTATTTAGACCCGGAAAACTCAAATACGAAGTTAGATCGAGGAAAGGAAAAAGTCCCGGATTAGTAGATTTTGTATACGAACTAGTATCGAGGTAAGTTCATGTAACTTGAATTATCATCTTAAATGCTTGAAATGTATGTTATTGATGTGAATATAATTTGAATGTTCATTGTATGAAGATTGATGAAACATTGATATATTTGATAAAAAGGGGAAGAAATCCCGGTTGAAAGAAAGGAAAATCTAATGGATCTCTGAAAAGGAATTGACGGTAAAAAGGATCTAGCCTGGACGGGTGATCCTATCCTGATATAGCCCTCCCGAAGAATATGTGAAAAATGGATTTAGCCCGGACTGGTAATCCAAACTAGGGTCTGAATTTAGCCTAGACTAGTAATTCAGATCCAAGCTCATTAGAGTAATTGTCGTTGCAGGGGATTTAGCCTGGACTGGTAATCCCGACAATACTCTATGAGTTTATATTACAGGGGATTTAGCCTGGACTGGTAATCCCTCTGTAAGGATGAGGTTCGAAGGAGTGTGCTCTTTGAAATGGAAATGTGCACATGAACATGAATTGACAGACCTAGATTGTACACTAAAAGTGTACTTTTGAAAATCCATCGAAATTCCGAGTAATTCAACGGGATAAATATGGAAATATAACAAAGAAACGGAAATCATGGTATTGATGAGCTCATCAATCATAGTATATATATATTTGATACATGGAAATTATTGAACTAACTTGAATGTTGAGCTTGTGTATGTTAGGGTAATAATGCATTGAATGGATATATGAATGTTTATTATATTGAATTGAAAAATATTAGGTAAGTATAATTCTTGTTACATGGGCTTACTAAGCACAAAGTGTTTACCCTATTTCCTTTTTCCCTGTTTTGTAGTGCTAAGAGCTCGGAGATCGGATTCAGTCGGAGACATATCACACTATCAACCCCAAGACTTCGGTATTTAAAGAAACTTTATTTTGAAAATGAATGGCATGTATAAGCTAATAAAATAAATGTTAATATGAAATGAATATAAGGTTAGCCATTGATATGGCTTATGTGTTGAAGTTATCTTATAAATATGCATGAATTTTATTTTGAAAATATGTTGAATTGGAATGGTCTCGGTTTAAAAAAAAATTGTAAACTCCGGTAATGCCTTGTACCTTATTCTAACAACGAATACGGTAGGGGTGTTACATTTGTTGGTATCAGAGCTACGGTTTAGCCGGTTCTAGGACCGACATAGCGAATACGGATTAGCTATACATGCCATTTAAATTATTTTTGATAGTGTGATATCTCCCACCATTTAAATTGTGTTTTCCTTATAGTAATGTCATCTGACCGAGCTCAATCTGAAGAAGCTAGGAGTCATGCTCCGGCTTCAGTATAAAGAGAAGAAACTAGCAGTAGAAGGCCCGGTATAGAGGGTCAAGGGGAGGAGGCAAAAATAGCCTTCTTTCAAATGATGAATGAATGGTTTACTCAGTATATAAGAACTAACCCTACAGTGGCAAGAACTCAAGCTCCCCCTCCTGTTCCTCCATCGGTTCTCGAGACTCCACAGGATCTGTGTCTTGAATCTTCGAGAAAAGGAAAAGCTCCGGTCGATAAAATTCGAAAATATGGGGCCGAAGAATTGTGAGCAGCAGTTGATGATGATCCCGAACGGGCTGAATTTTGGTTAGAGAATACTACTCGGGTTTTGGAAGAATTATCTTGCACACCAAAAGAATGTTTAAAATGTGCCGTCTCACTGCTAAAAGACACAGCTTATCATTGGTGGAATACTAAAGCTTCAGTTGTTCCGAAAGAAGAAATTACATGGGAATTCTTCCAGACCGAGTTCAAAAAGAAATATATCAGTCAGAGATTCCTTGATCAGAAAAGAAAAGAATTTCTTGAGCTAAAACAGGGCAATAGATCAGTATCTGAGTATGAAAGAGAATTTGTTCGGTTGAGTAAATATGCTCGAGAATGGGTACAGTCAGAAGCTAAAATGTGCAAACGATTCGAAGAAGGGTTGAATGAAGAAATTAAACTCCTTATTGGAATTCTTGAAATTCAAGAGTTTGCTACATTGGCAGAGCGAGCTTATAAAGCAGAAGAATTGAGCAAAGAAAAGAAATAGGCTGAGAGGGAAGCTCAAATTTTTAGTAAAAGACCAATGGGAAAATCTCAATTTTCTACTCCAAAGAAATTGAAGAAGTACCAGGATCGTTCTACCTCAGCCACTGGGTATTCGGACAAAGAGCGAGGTTTACAGCGCACTAATCCAAGACCTTCCACTCCATCAGTGACCAGTGTTGGCAGTGTTGGTACCCCTAAGCCGAGATGCCAGTATTGTAATAAGCTCATTTTGGTAAATGTCGATTTAAGAGCGGGCTTGTTACCGATGTGGTTCTTTTGACCATTTCCTCGAGATTGTCCGAAAGAAGTGAAAAGAAGCGAAATATATATCGAGCCGAGTAATCCATCTTTGAGGGTAGACCATCTCGACCATCCGGTAATGTCGGTGGTAGCCGAGGAGCTACAAAGATATGCAAGTAGGCTTGAGACACGGCGCCTCCTAGGACATATGTCATTCGTATCGGAGAAGATGCCTCAAGACCGATGTTATTCTTGGTACATTTTCTTTACTTGATACTAATATTATTGCATTAATTGATCCGGTTCTCGCATTCATATATATGTGTAAAGCTTGCATGCGTTAAAGATTTAACTGCTGAACCTACTAAATTTGTGGTTAAAGTCTCGAACCCTTTTGGCCAATCTATTTTGGTGGATAAAATTTGTAAAAATTGTCCAATGATGGTAAGAGGTTATTGTTTCTTGGCTGATTTGATGTTACCGCCATTTGATGAGTTTGATGTGATATTGGGCATGGATTGGTTAACTCAAAGATGATGCGAGAGTATACCGAAACAAAAATATATTGTGTTGAAGTGTCAGAATGGTGAGTTACTCCGGGTTAAATCTGGTCAGATTGGGGGATTATCTGATGTGATTTCAGTTATTACTGCTCAGAGGTATGTAAAAAAGGGGTATGATGCTTTTCTTGCTTATGTATTAGATACCAAGGTATCCGAGTCAAAGATTCAAGCAGTGCCAGTGGTATGCGAATTTTCTAATGTGTTTCCAGAAGAGTTACCAGAGTTGCCACCAGAAAGAGAAGTGGAATTTTCTATAGATTTGATTCCGAGAACTACTCCGATTTCCATAGCTCCGTACCGAATGGCTCCTACAGAATTAAAGGAATTAAAGACACGATTCTGAGAACTTATTGATAGAGGTTTTGTCCGACCGAGTCATTCACCTTGGGGTGCTCCGGTTACATTTGTGAAAAAGAAAGACGGGTCTTTGAGATTGTGTATTGATTATCGGCACTTAATAAAGTAACTATAAAGAATAAGTACCGTTGCCGGATTGATGATTTATTTGATCACTAAAAGGTGCTACTATATTTTCAAAGATTGATCTCCGATCGGGCTACTATCAATTACGGGTAAAGGAGTCAGATGTGCCAAAGACAGCTTTCAAAACCATGTACGGGCATTATGAGTTTCTGGTTATGCCGTTTGAGCTGACTAATGCACCTGCAGTATTTATGGATTTGATGAATCGGATATTCGGATCATATTTAGACAGTTCGTGGTAGTTTTCATTGATGATATTTTGGTCTATTCTCGAGATGAAGAAGAACATGCGAACATTTGAGAATTGTATTGCAAATTTTATGAGAGAAGCGATTATATGCTAAATTCAAGAATGTGAATTTTGGCTTGAAGTGGGTTTTCTTGGACATATTGTATCCATTGAAGGCATTAGGGTAGATCCAAGTAAAATCTCACTATTGTCAATTGAGTCCACCGAAGAATGTATCTGAAGTTAGAAGTTTCTTGGGTTTAGTTGGTTATTACCGAAGATTTGTACAGGGATTTTCTATGATAGCTTCTCCGATGACTCGATTATTGCAGAAAGATGTAAAGTTCGAGTGGACTGATGAATGTCAGCAGAGTTTCAACCGATTGAAAGATCTACTAACGAAAGCACCAGTATTAGTGCAGCCTGAACCGGGTAAGGAATTTGTTATTTACAATGATGCCTCATTAAATGGTTTAGGTTGTGTCTTGATGCAAGAAGGTAAAGTAATAGCCTATGCTTCAAGACAACTTAAACCACATGAAAGAAATTACCCGGTACATGATCTTGAGTTAGCTGCTATTGTATTTGCATTGAAGATATGGCGGCATTACTTGTACGGTGAGAAATGTCATATTTATACTGATCATAAAAGCTTGAAGTATTTGATGATATCAAAAGATCTGAATCTAAGACAGCGCAGGTGGCTTGAATTGATAAAGGACTATGATTTGATTATTGATTACCATCCGGGTAAGGCTAATATTGTGGCTGATGCTTTGAGTCGAAAATCTCTGTTTGCTTTGCGATCTATGAATGCTCAATTGTCTTTGGTTGATGATGGTTCAATCATAGCTGAATTGAGAGCTAAACCAACATTTCTACAGCAAATATGTGAAGCTCAGAAGAATGATAAGAAGTTACAGGTTAAACGGGCACAATGTGAGTCGTCTCGATTACGAATTTCAAGTTGGAATTGATGGTTGTTTATTATTCAGAGGTAGGGTATGTGTACCCAAGAATTCAGAGTTCATACAGAAAATTTTACACGAAGCTCACAGTGGTACTATGTCTGTACATCCGGGAAGTAATAAAATGTATAATGATCTGAAAAAGATGTACTGGTGGCCAGGTATAAAACGTGATATTTCTGAGTTTGTATCAAAATGTCTGATATGTCAACAGGTCAAAGCAGAACATCAGGTACCTTCGGGGTTACTTCAGCCAATTACTATACCGGAATGGAAATGGGAAAGAATCACTATGGATTTTGTATCGGGGTTACCGTTGTCTCCGAGGAAAAAAGATGCTATTTGGGTGATTGTTGACCGATTGACAAAGTCAGCACACTTTATTCCGGTACGTATGGATTATTCTTTAGATAAACTGGCTGAACTATACATATCTCGAGATTGTCGCTACATGGAGTGCTGTCTCCATTATATCGATAGAGATCCCGATTTACGTCTCGTTTCGGGACAAATTGCAATAAGCTTTGGGTACTCGGTTGTATTTTAAAGATCGATTTCATCCTCAGACAGATAACCAATCTGAGCGTGTAATTCAAGTATTGGAAGATATGCTTCGATGTTGTATACTACATTTTGAAGGTAATTGGGAGAGATATCTACCTTTGATTGAATTTGCTTACAATAACGATTATCGATCCGAGATTAAAATGGCTCCGTATGAAGCTTTGTATGGTAGAAAATGTAGAACACCATTATATTGGATGAGCTTAGTGAAAAGAAGATACATGGGGTTGATTTGATCCGGAAATGTAAGAAAAGTAAAAGTGATTCTAATAGCTTGAAAGCAGCCTCTGATCGCCAAAAATCATATGCCAATCTTAAACGAAAAGAGATTGAATTTCAGGTTGGTGATAAGGTATTTCTGAAAGTGTCTCCTTGGAAGAAAGTTCTCCGATTCGGTCGAAAGGGTAAATTAAGTCCAAGATTTATCGGGCCATATGAAATTATAGAAAGAATTGGACCGATCGCTTATCGATTGGCATTACCACCGGAACTTGATAGAATTCATAATGTTTTTCATGTGTCTATGCTACTGACGATATCGGTCAGATCCTTCACATGTTATTTCTCCGATGTAAGTGGAGATTCAGCGGATATGACTTACAATGAAGAACCGGTCAAGATATTAGCACGGAAACAAAGGAGCTTAGAAATAAAAAATAAATTTGGTGAAAGTATTGTGGCAAAAGCACGGATTGAGGAAGCGACATGGGGACCGGAGGAGGCAATGAGGAAACAATATCCAAACCTCTTTCTTGGTAAGATTTTCAAGGACGAAAATCCTTAAAAGGGGGAGAGTTGTAATGGCCTAAATTCAAGGTTATCGGAACAATGGTTTCATAACCATAAATCCGATTTAAAGAGAAATTTATTTCAATATATTTGCATGAATATTTATATGATAGGAAATATTTTATAAATATTTATAAAATGTTAGTAATGTGATATTAAAAATTTCAGTTAGAAAATTTTAACGTATGGGTAGGTAATTAAATGAAAAGGACTAAATTGAAATGAAAGTAAAAGTTGAATTATAGATTAAAAATTATAAAGGACCAAAATAGCAATTATGCCATTTTGTAAAGTTGAGGCGGTGTATTGTATAAAAATCTGAGAGTTTTATAAAGATAATTATTATTGTAAATTAATAATAATATATATTATAAAAAGAAAGGAGAAAAGAAAAAAAAAGCATAAAACAAAAAGAACAGAGAGCAAACGTGAAGGAAAGAAAGAAACAGAGAAAAGAAAGAAGAAAAGGGAAAATTCACCAAAAATCTTAGAAGTGGAATTAGAAGTTGAGTGAGATATGAAATTAAAGCTTATTGAGTCTATTTTCATATGAAAGAAACAGGGAAAGAAAAGAAATTCTGTATTTTGAGATATTTAGATTTTTGTAAGACTAGTTCAGAATGAATTCGAGTTCCTCTGTTTTGACTTTATAAAATCATCAAAAATTTATATATCTGGAATCCTGAATGGATCTATTTTCAATAAAAATAAATGAGAACATCATCCAAATTCTGTATGAGGAGATAATTAATATTTAGTGAAGAAGGGTCAGAACTGTTAGATAGCAGAACAGGGGTGACTTTAATGAATAAACTGTACAAATTGGCTAAGTCAAAAATTCTGGAAATTTTATGATATGAAGACATGTGAGTCTAGTTTCAGAAAAAATTAACGGTTCTTCATTTGGAGTTCTGTAGCTCGAGAAATAAATAATTTAGTGACTATGACTCAAGTAGACAGCTTTGAATAAACTAAAAATAATAATAGAATTATAGAAAATGCTACATGTGAACATGAAATGTATTGAATTGATGATTGAATTTATTTATTTAGATCCGGAAAACTCAAATACAAAGCTAGATCGAGGAAAGGAAAAAGTCCCAGATTAGTAGATTTTGTATACGAACTAGTATCGAGGTAAGTTCATGTAACTTGAATTATCTTCTTAAATGCTTGAAATGTATGTTATTGATGTGAATATAATTTGAATGTTCATTGTATGAAGATTGATGAAACATTGATATATTTGATAAAAAGGGGAAGAAATCCTGTTGAAAGAAAGGAAAATCCGATGGATCTCTCGAAAAGGAATTGACGGTAAAAGGATCTAGCCTGACGGGTGATCCTATCTGATATAGCCCTCCGAAGAATATGTGAAAAATGGATTTAGCCCGACGGTAATCCGAACTAGGGTCTCAATTTAGCTCGACTGGTAATTCAGATCCAAGCTCATTAGAGTAATTGTCGTTGCGAGGATTTAGCTTGGACCGTAATCCCGACAATACTCTATGAGTTTATATTATGAGGATTTAGCCTCGACCGGTAATCCTCTGTAAGGATGAGGTTCAAGGAGTGTGCTCTTTGAAATGGAAATGTGCGTACATGAACATGAATTGACGGACTGGATTGTACACTAAAAGTGTATTGAAATTCGAGTAATTCAACGGGATAAATATGGAAATATAACAAAGAAACGGAAATCATGGTATTGATGAGCTCATCAATCATAGTATATATATATTTGATACATGGAAATTATTGAACTAACTTGAATGTTGAGCTTGTGTATGTTAGGGTAATAATGCATTGAATGGATATATGAATGTTTATTCTATTGAATTGAAAAATATTAGGTAAGTATAATTCTTGTTACATGGGCTTACTAAGCACAAAGTGTTTACCCTATTTCCTTTTTCCCTGTTTTGTAGTGTTAAGAGCTCGGAGATCGGATTCAGTCGGAGACATATCACACTATCAACCCCAAGACTTCGGTATTTAAAGAAACTTTATTTTGAAAATGAATGGCATGTATAAGCTAATAAAATAAATGTTAATATGAAATGAATATAAGGTTAGCCATTGATATGGCTTATGTGTTGAAGTTATCTTATAAATATGCATGAATTTTATTTTGAAAATATGTTGAATTGGAATGGTCTCGGTTTAAAAAAAATTGTAAACTCCGGTAATGCCTTGTACCTTATTCTAACAACGAATACGGGTAGGGGTGTTACATTAATCGCTTTTGTAAATAAGGCAATGTTTCGTGTTTGGAAGTTCGAGAGATCATGCCCAATCGTCTTTGGTTTCGATTTTTATTCGTCCAAATAACCAAATATCCTTCAGAGATTTTGACCGGATTTTCTTAAATAAAGGCACTATTTCATATTTGGGAAATTGAGGTATCGTGCCCAATCGTGCTGGGTTTCGGTTCTTAGCTTAACCAAATAGTGGAATACCTTTTTAAAAATTGCAATGCATGAATTTTGGAAATCATGAAATGATCTTGGTATCGAAGGTTTGAAACATCGTGTCCTATCGTGCTGGATGTGGTATTTCATCTTTTCGGAACAAGAGAATTTTGATATCCAATGCGAGTTATCCAAACATTTTTTAAAGATTCATATTTTAAAATATTTTCTAATTTTTGATATTAAGGACATTAATCAATCAATACGGTACCAATTTTGGGCGTTGCGAGGGTGCTAATCCTTCCTTGCACGTAACCGACTCCACTACCCGTTTTCTTAAAATTCGTAGACCAAAATATTTTCTAAGTGGCCCAATCGCACTACAAAAAAAGATTGGTGGCGACTCCGTTTTTCTTTTAAAGTCGGCCCGTTTTCCAAACAAAAAATGGTTTCGACAGCTTGGCGACTCACTGGGGACTAATAAGAGAGTCAAGCCGTAAAATTGGTTGATTAATGTCCTTTTTATCGAAAATAAATTTTTTGATTTCGTTTTTCATTTGCATGAGTCTGTGTCGCGTCATATATCTGCTTTGGTTTGAGACACATAGAATATTTTTGCATTCATATTGCATGACCGTTGTGGTCACACCCTTAAGTGGGAGCAAAAATCTATGCCTTCGTGAGGTTTTCACCTCCGCATGGGCTAGGGGACTGCTTCCGGGATACATCCGTACCTATGGTTCCGTGAGGTTTTCACCTCCGCATGGCCATAGGGAAATGTATTCCCCTGAACTGAACTCAATCAGTATGAGCCTATAATGGGTGAGGATTGAGGAATCTGCTGGTTCAGGTACCCTTTTTTTAGAACTAAACCACATATAGTGAACCTTAAGAGCCCACCTTAGGTAGGGCCATGCTAAACCTTAGTGGCTACCTATATAGTGGTTTGACATTTTTCACTTGCTTTGGTTACTTTTATGTGATACTAACTTGTTTTATTTTGGTCATATTTGCATGTCATTTCATACTTAAAAGGCGTCGATTCCTATTTTAATTACTAAGTTAGAATGCTTGTTATGGAGAACGGATTTCTTGATAAAGTAGAGGATAATGCGGCCGTGCGTATATGGTCAGAGAAGACACAGCTTGAGAAGGGGGATAGCCTAACCGAAGGGTACACATCAGAATTATTGGACTTCACTCGCATGAGCGTGACACAGAATGAGCTCCAAGAACTAAGAGATATATGGGCTTGTTGGGATGAAGCAACTAGGCAACTTTTCTACCTTAATTATGGTGATCTACCCTACTTACTCGACATCAGAGTGGACAAACACTTGTTTCGGGCTATGACTCAATATTGGAATCCCGCTTATAGCTATTTTACGTTTGGGGAAGTGGACTTGGTGCCTACCGTGAAGGAATATACGGTTTTGCTTTGCAGTCAAAGGGCTCGGGTCGACAAAATTTACTTCAGGGCCGCTAATGCACCGACTTTTGTAAAGAAGCTGATGAGTATCACTGAGATGAGCGAAAAGTGGGTCATGGCACGAATTCAGCAGAAGGGTGAAGGGAAATGCATTCCTTGGGTAAGCTTGAGAGACCTGATGGTGGCACACCCAGATGTTAAGAGGAAAGTTGACATTTTCGCCCTAAGTATCTATGGCTTGGTAATTTTTTCCCAAGGCTTTGAGACATGTAGATGAAGCAGTTATTGATTTGGTCAATCGTCTTGACAAAGGGATTACACCGTACCAAATGATTCTTGCCGAAACGTTTAGATCTTTGAACTCGTGCCGGAGAGTAGGTGAGAGAAGATTTATGGGATGCGCACAACTGTTGTTGGTGTAGTTCCATAGCCATTTCTGGAAAGTAGATAGAACTTCTTGTCGGGTTTTTTTTTGCGAAGTACTCCCCATTAAAGGAGTTGGCAGCCGCGCCCAGGAGAGATGACATATCAGAAGAGAACTGGATCGCGCTTCTTCAGAATCTTCAGGAAAAGGATGTGGAATGGAGAGCTCCTTGGTTCGTTCCCGATGAAATCCTCTACCGGTGTGGGAGTTATGATTGGGTTCCTCTGTTAGGGATCTGGGGAGCCGTTGGGTATGCTCCTTTGCTCGTGCTAAGGCAATACCAATCGAGACAGTTTATACCGATAACACATGGGTTAGCTCAGTTTGAATTCTCGTATAGTGGGAATAATTATAAGAAAAGAGTTCGAGAAGTTTCTGATGCGTGGAAGCAGATTCACCGAATGAAAAGAGTTGCCATAGGTCCAATGGCAACCCTCGAATATAATACATGGCGAGCAGGAGAGTAAATGATAATATCCCCGGGCCGACACAAGATGCTGCTCGATCGATAGAGGAATACCTGCAAGTAGTCCCTTCTGAGTTGGAGATCATGAAGCAGGACTTTGAAAGTAAAAATTCAGAGTTAGGGAAAAAGATAGAACAATTGGAAGAGGAAAAAATGAATTTGATGTTAGATATTGATATCCAAAAATCAGAGGCTGAGAAGCTGAGGAAAGGAAAAAGAAGGTCGAAGAAGATTTGGATAGCTTGAAGACCGATTACAAGAAGTTGCATCTATCGATGAGGACTGCTGGGCTGGGTAAAACCTCGGAACAATGGCGTCAAGAAGTTCAGGAGGAGAAGACCAAGGTCGACCAGTGGAAGAAGAGATTCCATGGGGCTCAAGCACAAAAGGATGCCCTGAAAAAGACTATGGGTGAGACCCAAAGTGAAAATAAGATACTAAGAACTCGAGTAGCAGAATTAGAAAAGGCATTGTGTCAAAGTCACAACTCTACGGTGAAGTTGGAATCAAGCCTAAGCAGATTGAAGAGTTGAAGAGGAAAGGTGGTGGAGCTCAAACCGTCTTTGCAAAACCAGTGAGCTCGGATCCAACTATTGGAGGCAAACAACCAGCGAGGGAAAGAACAACTTCAACGATCTCAGAACCAAGTCAGAGAAAGAGACTACCTTATGGGCTAAGTGTGGCTCGACATTTCGAAGTGGCCGATCATTTACAAACTTTAGCGGTTCAGGCTGATGTGTTAAGTATATTTTATGAGTCAAAGTCAGACCAGGGTCGAGAGTTAGCTTCACTTCTTGAGAAAGTTAAAACTTTGGGCATAAAGGCTAGGTCGTATATGTGACTCTGTTTTATGTAAAGGATTTTGTTTTTTTCAATAAGTATTCCAAAAGAAATTGAATCAGAATTGACTCCTCTTATTTTTGCATTCATTCATTTGCATTGCATTTCATGCATTTGCATTGCATCACATCATTTGCATTAAATATCATAAGACAACCCTTTTAATTAGAGGTTATATTATAGTTATCCCGAACACCGCTATTACACTCGAAAAAAATGAAAGCAATGGATCAAAGGATGGAAAAGTTAGATCGGATGCTGTAGGAATGCAAGACCAATCTGCAGAAATAGTTGGCTAAGATCCAATGAGGACATGAGGATCGATGCTGGAGTCCCAGGAGTATGATGAGCCAGTTAACGCATTTGTTGACTCGAGGACAAGATAAAGGAAAGGGCCCTATGGGCGATGTTGAAGATGAAAATAGAAATTCTGCTTGTCTTCCAAGCTTAGCCCCAGAAAATTCTCAAGCACAACCACCGAGAGTGTCATCACAATATCGACCAAGACTAATCTAACACCCCAGCCATGAGAATTTCCTGAGGCTCGAGCTTCAACCCCGGGGTAACTCGACAAAGCCGATGGTCCCTGATTTCGATGATGTAGCAGAAGAGGAAAAGACGAGGGTAGAACTCCCAAAAGAGTTTGAGGATCGCTGCAAATGGCTGGAAGAGAAGTTTAAAGCATTGGAAAGTGCTGATTATCAATGCGAGGTGGATGCCAGGAAGCTGAGTCTAGTTCCAAATCTGGTACTTCCTCCGAAGTTCAAGATGCCGGAGTTTGAAAAGTACAATGGGACTAGCTGCCCTGAGGCTCATATTACCATGTTTTGTCGGAGAATGACGGGATATGTCAACAACGACCAGTTATTGATTCACTTGCTTCGTGATAGTCCGACTGGGTTGCAGCAAAATGGTACAACCAGCTGAGTTGTACGTAAATCAAATCGTGGAAGGACTTAGTATAGGCTTTCATGAAGCATTATGGCCACATAACTGATATAGCGCCTGATAGAATCACGCTGATAAAATATGGAAAAGAAGTCGGGCGAGAGTTTTAGGAAATATGCCCAGAGGTGGAGGGAAGTCGCTACACAGGTCCAACCACCGCTGCTGGAGAAGGAAATGACCATGCTGTTTGTTAATACCCTAAGAGCACCTTTTATCAATCATATATTGGGAGCGCGTCCAAGAGTTTCACGGATATAGTGATGTCTGGCGAAATGATAGAGAATGCGATAAGGTGTGGAAAAATAGAGGCTGGGGAGAGTATGAAAAGATCGGCTCCCAAAAAAAGGGAGAATGAAGTGAGTAATGTAAGCTCGGGTTATCCCAGACCCATTACTATTAATCAACCAAGAATAACCGTGGGCCAGCAAGCCTTATCAAGACAAGAGCCCAACACGAGGCAGAAGACCGAGAAGTTTCAGTTTACTCCCATACTTGTGACGTATAGGGAGCTGTATAAAACTTTGTTTGATGCGCACGCCGTAGCCCCATTCTACTTGAAGCCGTTGCAACCTCCGTATCCCAAGTGGTATGACACAAACGCTCAATGTGAATACCATGCGGATGTAGTAGGTCACTCGATAGAAAATTGTACTTCATTCAAAAGGCTAGTTGAGAGACTTATCAAGGCGGGAGTGGTAGAGTTCAATGATGCTCCTGTGAGAGGAAATCCGTTACCTAATCATACGGATAAGGGGGTAAACGCGGTAGTTGAGAACAAGGGGAGAAGAACCAAGCAAAAAGTCGATGAGGTCAGAACCCCATTGAGGGAAGTTTGGAAAGCAATGAAGAAAATGTGGTTAGTTCTGCAGGGAAATGTGAACAGATCTCGAGATGCAAGGAACTACTGTGAGTTCCATGACAAGAAAGGCCATGAGATCCAGCAATGCAATGAATTCAGAACCCTAGTACAAGGGTTAATGGATAATAAAGAGCTGGAGTTCTTTGACTTTTCCAAAGAGGTGGATGTATGCGCCACAGAGGGTGGGTCGGTAGAAAGGATCCCTAAAGTCAACCACCCAACAGTGATTATCACACGGCCAAGGGTCAACGAGGTCGAGTAGAAATAGCACCGAGGGTTGAAATTAAAAAACCCGTGACCTCTCCTTATAAGGATACACCGATGGTCGTAATCAGAAAACCCGTAACTTCTCCTTATACACCAAGGATTGTAATTCAGAAACCCGTGACTTTTCCTTATAAAGATGACAAGAGGGTACCTTGGAATTACAATTGCACTGTGACAGTTTCGAGAAAGAGAATTCGGCCAGCACACCCGACCCAGAAGCTGAGTCCTCTATGATGAGAAGGGGAGACGAGAAAATAGGACCACTGGTTAATGAACCAGTAACAGAGGATGAGGCCGGGGAGTTTTTGAAGTTTCTGAAGCACAGTGAGTACAGTGTTGTGGAACAGTTACGCAAGCAGTCGGCACGCACATCGGTACTAGCCTTACTACTAAACTCAGAAGAACACCGTAATGCACTAATGAAAGCGTTGAACCAAATTTATGTTGCTGATGACATTTCGGTAAATAAGCTGGACCGTCTTGTAAATAACATAAGCGCAGATAATTTCATCTTGTTCAGTGATGATGAAATACCGCCGGGGGGCATGGGATCTACCAAGGCTTTGCACATCACTACCCGATGCAAAGGGTATACACTGCCAGGGGTATTAATTGACAACGGATCGGCACTGAACGTTTTGCCCCTATCTACACTGGACAGGTTACCTGTAGATAGCTCTCACATGAAAACATGCCAAAATATAGTGAGAGCATTCGATGGCACCGAGAGAAAAGTAATGGGGAGGATTGAGATACCCCTCCTAATTGGGCCAAACACGTACGAGGTAGATTTCCTCGTGATGGACATCAAGCCTTCTTATAATTACTTATTGGGGAGGCCGTGGATCCACTCAATGAGTCAGTACCATCGTCATTGCACCAAAAGTTAAAATTGGTGATAGAGGGCCGGTTGATAACCATAAACGCAGATGAGGATATCATCGCGTCCGTTACTAGTAATGCACCGTACATAGAGAATGATGCGGAGGTCATAAAGTGCTCCTTCAGGTCATTAGAGTTTATAAATACGACTTTCATCAGTGAAGGTGGCAAGGTCCCGGTGCCAAAAATCTCTGAAGCCACAAGGATGGGCCTACGGCTGACTGTAGGAAAAGGAGCATTGCCTGAAAGGGGACTCAAAAAATACCTTCAGGGCCCAGTTAGAGTGCCAAGATTGGTTAACAAACATTATCGCTTTGGTCTGGGGTATAGGCCAGATACCAGACAGAGAAATGAGGAGTTGGAAAGGAAATGTGAGAGACGGAGGGCACGATTGAATGGTGCTGAGATCAAATGGGGTTTGATGACTTTTTCCTATATATCTAATACATTCGTGTCTGGAGGAATTATCCATTCAGGGTTAGAGATTGTGAATAGAGAACGACTGAAGACATGATGAGAACTTTGAACATCAATGTTGTGTCTGAAGGAAGTTCGAGGAGAGGAAACTTAGCGGGTATTCGCCCTTACGAGCCTGGGAGTGTTCTAGACAACTGGACTGCGGAAGAAATTCCTGTAGTTTTTAGGACTAAAACAGAGTAATACTCAAAACACACTTGTTGTTTCAAGCCTAGGAACAATAAGAATCTTTTGTGAAATAGGCATGTTCACGCATCGTTATTTTCAATAAAAAGTGCATTTTTTCTTCCATTCCGTGCAATTATTCTTCTACTTCTGTTCTATTACATTTATAATCATAACGCATGAATAAGTCATTCTTAAATTCATTTTCATTGAATATTCTTTCATACCTACCATAGGTCCCCAGATATCGATGTCATGAACAACGCTGTTACGGACCCAGAATTTCCTGATGAGCAAGACATGTGCCTAGAAGAACCTCATGACTTTACAGATAACGGAGATTGTATTATATCCCCAGATTTGTTAAGGATGGTAGAGCAGGAAGAAAAGCTGATTCTGCCTCACAAAGAGACAATTGAGAATGTGACTTTGGAGGAAGGGAAAGAGGTGAAAATTGGAACCCTCATCACCAAGGAAACAAGGCAGGACCTCATTAGACTTCTCTTAGAGTTCAAAGATGTCTTCACGTGGTCATATCAAGACATGCCTGGGTTGAGCACTGATATTGCGGTACACTGTATCCCTATAAAGGAAGATTACAAGCCGGTCCAACAGAAGCTCCGAAGGATGAGACCCGATGTTGCGGTGAAAATCAGAGAGGAGGTCAAGAAGCAGTTTGATGCTGGGTTCTTGCGAGTTGTGAATTACTCAGAATGGGTAGCCAACGTTGTCCCCATTCCTAAGAAAGATGGGAAAGTACGAATGTACGTCGACTACAGAGACCTAAAAAGGCCAGCCCAAAAGACAACTTCCCACTGCCTTACATTGACACTTTGGTGGATAACACGGAGGGTTTTTCATTCTTCTCATTCATGGATGGTTTCTCAGGATACAATCAAATAAAGATGCATCCTGAGGACATGGTAAAGACTACCTTCATAACCTTATGGGAAACTTTTTGTTACCAAGTGATGCCGTTTGGGTTAAAGAATGCGGGGGCAACATATCAAAGGGCCATGGTAACCTTGTTTCACGACATGATGCACAAGGAGATTGAGGTCTATGTCGACGATATGGTCGCAAAGTCTCGAACGGAAGGGGAACATGTATAAGTTTTGAGGAAACTATTTCTGAGGTTGAGGAAATTTCAGCTGAAACTCAATCCAGCCAAGTGTACTTTCGGGGCTCGATCAAGGAAGCTACTTGGTTTCGTGGTCAGTGAAAAAGGAATCGAAGTGATCCGGATAAAGTCAAGGCCGTGCAAAATTTACCTCCGCCACGCACTCAAAAGGAAGTCCGAGGCTTTCTAGGAAGACTAAATTACATCGCTCGGTTCGTCTCGCAATTGATTGAGAAGTGTGATCCCATATTTCGTCTTCTTAAGAAACACAATCCAGGTATTTGGGACGATGAATGCCAAAAGGCATTTGACAAAATTAAACAGTACTTGTCTAATACTCTAGTGCTAATGTCGCCCAGTCCTGACAGACCATTGATTCTGTATCTGACGATATTCGATAATTCAATGGGATGTGTGCTAGGCCAACACGACGAGACAGGGAAGAAAGAAAGGGCGATATACTACCTCAGCAAAAAATTCACCGAGTGTGAAATAAGATACTCGCCAATTGAGAAATTGTGTTGTGCATTATCTGGATAACTCGGAGGTTGAGGCAGTACATGTTGTACCACACAACCTGGTTAATCTCGAAATTGGACCCTCTTAAGTACATGATGGAGTCGACCGCTTTGAAAGGAAGAATGGCCCGATGGCAAATTTTGCTCTTCGAGTTTGACATAGTCTACGTGAACCAGAAGGCTGTGAAGGGGAGTGCAATAGCTAATTTTCTAGCCAGCAGGGCACTAGACGACTATGAACCCCTGAATTTTGATTTTCCCAATGAGGATCTGATGTTTGTAGCGACAATTGAAGAAGATATCTTAGAAGATCGTCCCTGGAAATTGAACTTTGACGAAGCATCAAATGCCGTTGGAAATGGGGTTGGGGCAGTCCTGGTATCCCCAAATGGAGGACACTATCCATTCACTTGCAAGTTGGACTTCGATTGCACAAACAACATGGCAGAATACGAAGCATGTATCATGGGAATCTGAGCTGCTATAGACCATAAAATCAAGTTGCTAGAGGTATATAGGGACTCCGCGTTGGTACTATATCAGCTCAAAGGAGAATGGGAAACAAGAGATCCCAAATTGATCAGCTACTGAAAGTTAGTTTTAGAACTAATTGAGGAGTTCGATGCTATCATATTCTTTTACCTACCGCATGAGGAAAACCAGATGGCTGACGCCTTGGCCACCCTAGCTTCTATGATTAGAGTAAACGAGCAAGAGGGTATGAAGCCCATTCAAATGAGTATTTATGAGACTCTGGCTCATTGCTGCAATATCGACGAAGAGGAGGAGAGAGATGATCATCCTTGGTATCATGATAGTCTGCGGTATGTGAAGAGCCGAGAATATTCTGATCAAGTAACAAAAAATGATAGGAAAACATTGAAAAGACCGGCCAATGACTATGTCTTAGACGGAGAGATCCTGTACAAAAAGAGGAAAGATCAGGTATTGTTAAGATGTGTTGATGCTACTGAAGCCAGAAAAATCCTGGAAGAAGTTCATGAGGGTGTCTGTGGAACACATGCCAATGGGTTTACAATGGCCAGACAAATCATGAGATTCGGGTATTACTGGTCCACGATGGAAGGAGACTGTATCTGTTATGCCAAGAAGTGCCACAAGTGCCAGATTTATGGAGACAAGATCCATGTGCCTCCTTCACCTCTTCATGTTATGACTTCTCCGTGGCCTTTCTCAATGTGGGGCATGGACGTTATTGGGCCGATCTCACCGAAAGCTTCTAATGGACATTGTTTCATCTTCGTGGTCATTGATTACTTCACCAAATGGGTAGAGATAACTTCATATGCCAATGTCACGAAGACGGCAGTTAGCAAGTTTTTGAAGAAAGAGATCATATGTCGCTACGGTATGCCAGAAAGGATCGTGTCTGACAATGCACTAAACTTGAACAATAGAGCGATAGCGGAAGTCTGCAGTCAGTTCAACATTAAGCACCATAACTCGTCGCCATATCACCCGAAAATGAATGGAGCAGTCGAGGCAGCTAATAAAAATATCAAGAGAATTGTGGGGAAAATGGCTGAGACCTACAAGGATTGGCATGAAAAGTTACCACTTGCCCTCTACGCCTATCGAACATCGGTTAGAACCTCTACCGGGGCAACTCCTTTCTCGTTGGTTTATGGGATGGAGGCGTTTTGCCTATTGAAGTTGAAATCCTTCACTCGGTTTTGTCGAAATGAAGTTAGATGAAGCAAAATGGGTTCAATCTCGATATGATCAACTGAATCTAATTGAAGAAAAGAGGCTAAGAGCCATTCGCCATGGTCAATTGTACCAGAGGCGGATGATGCGAGCTTACAATAAGAAAGTCCGCCCCAGAGTATTCCATGAAGGAGACTTGGTGTTGAAACAGATCCTCCCTATGCAAAAGGACTTCAGGGGAAAGTGGATGCCTAATTGGGAAGGACCTTATGTTGTAAAGAAGGCCTTTTCTGGAGGAGCTTTGATACTAGCCGAGATGGACGAAAAAAGTCTGCCAAATCCAATTAATGCAGACTCAGTCAAGAAGTACTTCGCATGAAAAGGGGCCAAGGCGAAAACCTACAAAGGGCGTCTTGAGTTCAAAAAAAAAAGAGGAGAGACCAAGGCGAAAACCCGTAAAGGGCGCTTTGAGACCAAAGGGGCTTTGAGTTGAAAACCCGAAAAGGGCGGCTCAGATTATGACCTGCTCGTGATGGGGCATACAATGGTCTCGCTACGCTTGAATTAATAACGAGGAGGTATGTTACATCTTGCGGCATCGACAAAGTACCATGGATCTTCTAGACATATGTTGAACTCAGAATGGTCTTCAGGAAGTGCGTATAGAGAAGCTCAGGCTGTGATATCTGGGGCATCATTGCTATTTTTACTCATTTTTTGGACCTTAGTAGAATGTGTTTTCTTTGCTCAATCCTTTGTACTTTAGTGGAATGTGTTTTCTTTGCTCAATCCATTCTTCATGGGTTTTATCCCGAATAAATTACAGTTTTATTCATTTCTATAATCTTTTTCAAGCATTTCCCATTGAAGTAATGATTACTGAACTAATAATGCTTTCATAAAGGAAGTTTTAAGTATTACTCTAAAAGTCTCTAAATAATACAAGAATTCAAAACAAGACAATTATTTAGAACTCACCAGGCTTAAAGGGCTTGAAACACTTGGGATAAGGGTCTAAGCAGTGATGACATCTTCAGATTCTCTGTTAGAAATATTGACTGAACAAGGAAGACATACGCCAGGGACCACCTTAATAAATAGCAAGCAATGATAACCCAAGGGTTAAAGATGGATTATTCTCATGACATTTTGCATCCATTCATGACATTCATAATACATATAGTTAGGAGCATTTTTCATGACATCTTAATCATTTGACATAAGGATAGACCCCATGAAATCAATTCTACAGGTAAGTTCCCCAGAGGACAATGTAGCAAAATTGATGGGAGTTACAGAAGAATGTAGATCTTATCTCTCCTGAGCGGGAGTAGAGCGGATCGAATCTGATAAGCCTTAACCCCTAAGCAAGAGGGTAACAGTTAAAATAGTAGATCTTATCTCCATCGAAAGGTGAGTGGAGCAGATCAAGAGGCGATCTTATCTTCACTAAGCAGGAGTGGAGCAGATCATAGCGGATCCTATCTTCACTGAGCAGGAGTGGAGCAGATCGAAGATTCTAGCCTTATCTTCACTGAGCAAGAGTGGAGCAGGCTAAGGATAACAGATCTTATCTCTCTCGAAAGGGGAGTGGAGCAGATCAAAGATCATAGCCTTATCTCCATTGAGCGAGAGTGGGCAGGCTAAAATAGCAGATCTTATATCTCTTGAGTAGGAGTAGAGCAGATCGAAGCCAGCAGTCTTATCTCCACTGAAAGGAGTGGAGCAGATCAAAGATCATAGCCTTATCTCCACTGAGCAGGAGTGGAGCAGGCTAAAAACAGCAGATCTTATCTCTCGAAAGCAGAGTAGAGCAAATCGAAGCATCTTATCTCCACTGAGCAGGAGTGGAGCAGATCGAAGATTATAGCCTTATCTCCACTGAGTAGGAGTGGAGCAGGCTAAAGATGGCAGATCTTATCTCTACTGAGCAGGAGTAGAGCAGATCAAAAGCAGCAGATCCTATCTCTACTGAGTAGGAGTAGAGCAGATCGAAAACCACAGATCTTATCTCCATTGAGCAGGAGTGGAGCAGGCTAAAAATAGCAGATCTTATATCTACTGAGCAGGAGTAGAGCAGATCGAAAGCAGCAGATCTTATCTCCACTGAGCAGGAGTGGAGTAGATCAAAGATCATAGCCTTATCTCCACTGAGCAGGAGTGGAGCAGACTAAAAACAGCAGATCTTATCTCTACTGAGCAGGAGTAGAGCAGATCGAAAGCAAGCAGATCTTATCTCCACTGAGCAGGAGTGGAGCAGATCGAAGATTATAGCCTTATCTCCACTGAGTAGGAGTCGAGCAGGCTAAAGATGGCAGATCTTATCTCTACTGAGCAGGAGTAGAGCAGATCAAAAGCAGCAGATCCTATCTCTACTGAGTAGGAGTAGAGCAGATCGAAAAACACAGATCTTATCCCACTGAGCGGGAGTGGAGTTGATCGAAATAGCAGATCTTATCTCCACTGAGCAGTAGTGGAGCAGACAAAATTCCTATACCCCTGAGGATGCGGTGGATAGGATGAGGTTACAAGAAGTCAAGATTCAACAAGATAAGGCAAAATTGGCCCTTCTCATGTCTTTGCTCTACTCTTATTACCCGATAATGAGCAAAGAGGGGCAGCTGTAAGGCCCAATTCAAAGACCTTGAGCCCATTAAACCAAGACAAATAAAATAAAGTCCCAAAATTTAACCAGTCCATGACCCAATTAAACCAAATTTCAAATTTTACAACCCAATAGCGACCTAACAAGCCTCAAATTTCACTAAGCCCAAAGCTAGACAAAAAATGTAAACCCTAGAGGGCTTCTTGAGTAGTCGGCCGCCGCTCCCCATACGTGACGCCGCAGTCTTAGACTCACGCCGCCACGTCCCTACAAACACGGAGCAAGGCAACAACCAAGAGTAATGAAACACAACAAGGAAGCAGATTGTGTTTTGATTTTTTGGGATTTTCGACTATAAAGACCAAAACAAAATCTGTAAATGGGGGTAGTTTTTAGATATAAAAAAGAAAAAACACACACTTGTAATAGAAAAAGAACTCAGAGAAATACAGAGAATCAAAGGTCAGAAAAAGGTTCCTTTTTTTCACCTTTTATTTTGGATCATTTTTTTCCCTTATTTGTTTGCCTCTGTTATTTTTACTTTTCAATATACAAAAGTATTAAAATAAAATAAAGAGGAAAGCTCACCGGGGCTGAGGGCTATGGAGAGAGATGGCGACGATTCGAAGCGAACGCTTTGGGCCGAGATCCCCTTGACTTTTATCTTTATTTTAAAATTTGCCCTCAATCGGGATTTAGTCCGTGAGGGCTATGGAGAGTTGAGAGAGTTGTGGTTTTTAAGTAAAAGAAGGGAGTTCGAATTTTATTTTTTTGAAGCGTTTTAAAATTATGGATATGAAAGGAAACTTTTTTAGCTTACAAGGCATTATTTTTATTATTATCAAATAATTATTAATATACCGTGTATTATTGTTATTATTTTACTACTACCATTATTTTTTTTTTCCTATAATCATATTTCTTTATAATCATATTTCTATATTTACTATTATTATTTATTACAAATGTCGCTATTATTACTACTAATTTAGTATATTATTATTTTTATTGCAATCATTATTTTAACATCACCATTACTATTTTTTAAAAAATTATTATATTCATTAGAATTATTATCATCCTCTTTTATTTGTCATTATTTATATATGTATATATTATTATTATTATTATTATTATTATTATTATTATTATTATTATTATTATTATTATTTATTATTATTATGCTTATTATCCCCATTACTATTCTTCCTTATTATTATCATGTTTACATTCCCACATTTTTATTTTGCTTTTTCCCAAAATGCATAAAAAGGGGTTTCACAAAGATAATATTTTGTGTTTGGAAGTTCGAGATCGTGCCCAATCGTCTTTGGGTTTCGAGTTTTCGTTATTCGCATCACTAAATATCCTTTAAAGATTTTAATCGCGTTTTGTAAATAAGGCAATGTTTAGTGTTTGGAAGTTCGAGAGATCGTGCCCAATCGTGCTGGGTTTCGATTTTTTATTCGTCCAAATAACCAAATATCCTTCAGAGATTTTGACCGGATTTTCTTCAATAAAGGCACTATTTCATATTTGGGAAATTCGAGGTATCATGCCCAATCGTCTTTGGGTTTCGGTTCTTAGCTTAACCAAATAGTGGAATACCTTTTAAAAATTGCAATGCATGAATTTTGGAAATCATGAAATGATCTTGGTATCGAAGGTTTGAAACATCGTGTCCTATCGTGCTGGATGTGGTATTTCATCTTTTCTGAACAAGAGAATTTTGATATCCAATGCGAGTTATCCAAACATTTTTTAAAGATTCATATTTTAAAATATTTTCTAATTTTCGATATTAAGGACATTAATCAATCAATACGGTACCAATTTTAAGGGTGCTAATCCTTCCTTGCACGTAATCAACTCCGGACCCGTTTTCTTAAAATTCGAGACCAAAATATTTTCTAAGTGGCCCAATCGCACTACAAAAAAAAGATTGGTGGCGACTCGCTTTTTCTTTTAAAGTCGGCCCGCTTTTCCAAACAAAAAATGGTTTCGAC
Source organism: Gossypium rotundifolium (assembly GCA_025506655.1). Lineage (NCBI taxonomy): Eukaryota > Viridiplantae > Streptophyta > Magnoliopsida > Malvales > Malvaceae > Gossypium > Gossypium rotundifolium. The sequence continues at coordinate 13,176,134 of CP106723.1, read as the reverse complement.
AAGAATAATAATAACAAGAGTAATAAAAAAAGTAAAAATGTGATATAACAACAATGGTCATTAAATAGCAATAAATCAATTAGAAGGAAAAACGCAAAAAGAAAAAAAAAATAAGGACAACCAAATAAATAAACTAAATAAGAATAAAGATAAATAATAAATAAATATAACATTAGATGAAAATAAAATTCTAATATAAAATATAAATAAATAATAAAACAAATGGGTAAATAAATAAAAATAAATGAAAATGTAAACGGATTGAAATTAATTAAATGAAGGGTGAAATTAAAATTAAAATAAAATCAGAGGAACAAATTATAAATAAAGAAAAGAAAAGGGTTGAATGCATGGCCAAAAGGAAACGCGCGTGAAACTGCAAGGACTGGATGGGAAGTTATCCCTATGCCCTGTGTGTAGTGAGGGGTCGAGGACCTGATTGAAAACTGAATAAAGTTATTAGGTAAAATCTATGAAGACTAAAATAATGAAAAGGGGCCGATTGAAAGTCAAAACAGAAATAGGGGACTAGAATCGTAAATAGCCCGTTTGGGCTTTAAAACACGCGGATCCCTCTAAATCTGGTCGGGTCGGGTTGCACCAATGGCTTAATACGATGCCGTTCTATTTTTATTTTAATCAGAATTTTTTTTTACATTCATTTTTAATGTTTCAGAAAAAAAATCGAAGGCCCTTTCCCATTCTCTCTCAATCCTCTTTTCTGACCCGACGATCGGGCTTCTTCCTCCGTACGTCGCACCACCGTGCCACCACCAATCGGTGGCCAGCGATGCTCAAGGCCGGATTTTTAGGCCTTCCTTCGAAGCCCCTGTGAAGCCTCGACGTTCGGCGCCCGAAAACGAAGGGGAGAGGGCTTTTGGTACCCCTTTCTCAGCCAAGCTCCGACGACGGAGGGAGCACTCCGACGCTGCGATCGTAGAAGCTTGGTGAGGCTCTTCCCCTTTTCTTTTACAATTTTTCTATTTGTAAAAAGGTTTAAAAACAAATAATATATAAAAACCAAAGGTAATGACGTTGTATCACGATAATAAAATTGAAAGGATTAAAATCAACCTTCTTTTTCTTTTGATTTCTGATGGTTCGTATTTTCTTTTTCTTTTTTTGAATTCGAAAAATCCCCACCCCTAACACTGATGTTTCTTCGGTTCTTATAACCGAGATTGAAAAGAGAAAAAATAAAAAATACAATATGTTTTGCTCTTGTTTTGCTTTCATCATTTCTCCCTTTTTGTTTTGCGAGTTTTGGCGCAAGTGGAGGGTCGGTGGTGCTCTGGCAGTGGCGGTGGAGCAGAGGCAAGTGGCTAGGGTTTGTGTTTTTGTTTTTGTTTTTTTCGATTAGTTTTGGTATTGGGCTAGGGTTTGGGCTTGTATTGGGTTATGGGTCATATGGGTTTGCTTAAATGGGCCCCGGGCAATTTCGGCCTTCTACACTCACCTTGGACAACCACTACACCAAAACAGACTTTTAGCGGCGTTTTTAGTGGCGTTTTAAAGGAAAACGCCACAAATTTTATACATTAGCGCGTTTGAAGAAAACGCCAAAAAAGAAGCAATAGTGGCGTTTATTTACCAAACGCCGCTAAAAGTATAGTCATTAGCGGCGCTTCATCAAAACGCCAAAAGTTTCATTATTAGCGCTTTCATAAAACGCCGCTAAAAGTTCGGTCATTAGCGGCGCTTTCCAAAACGCCGCTAAAAGTTCAGTTATTAGCGCGCTTCCCAAAACGCCGCTTAAAGTTCGGTCATTAGCGCGCTTCCCAAAACGCCGCTAAAGTTCTGAGTCATTAGCGGCGCTTTTTCAAAACGCCGCTAAAGTTTCTTTTTAGCGGCTTTCCCAAAACGCCGCTAAAATCAATCATTAGCGCTTTCCCAAAAACGCCGCTTAAATGTAATTTTAAAGTTTAGGTTTAGGGTTTATGGTTTAGGGTTTATGGTTTAGGATTTAAAGTTTATGGTTTAGGATTTAGGATTTTAGGGTTTTAGGGTTTATTAGGATAAGTTTAGTTGTTTACGCTTTATTAAGGTTTATAGTTTGGGTTTAGATTTTGGGTTACGTGTTTAAGGTTTTATAAGTTTTGGGGTTTATGGGCCGACTTAGGGTTTGGACGTAAACAAACTAGTGTTGATAAAGGTTCGGGGTTAATTAATGTTTATAGTTTAGGATTTTAGTTGTTTAGAGTTTGTTAAGGTTTATAGTTTAGGGTTTAGATTTTGGGTTACGTGTTTAAGGTTTTATAGGTTTTAGGGGTTTATGGGTCGACTTAGGGTTTGGACGTAAACAAACTAGTGTTGATAAAGGTTTAGGGGTTAATTAATGTTTATAGTTTAGGATTTTAGTTGTTTAGAGTTTATAAAGGTTTATAGTTTAGGGTTTAGATTTTAGGGTTACGTGTTTAAGGTTTTATAGGTTTTAGGGGTTTAGTGGTCGACTTAGGGTTTGGACGTAAACAAACTAGTGTTGATAAAGGTTCAGGGGTTAATTAATGTTTATAGTTTAGGATTTTAGTTGTTTAGAGTTTATAAAGGTTTATAGTTTACGGTTTAGATTTTGGGGTTACGTGTTTAAGGTTTTATAGGTTTTAGGGGTTTAGGGCCGACTTAGGGTTTGGATGTAAACAAACTAGTGTTGATAAAGGTTCGGGGTTAATTAATGTTTATAGTTTAGGAACAAAATTCTTGACCGCAATAAAGGATGTAAGTTTAAGTATGCGATGGAACAAAATAAATTGATAAGAGCGTTAGTTAAAATTTTAATTTAAGATTTATAGAATGCATAAAATTGACCCATTAAAACAAAAGCAAACACTTTTAACAATTATATTCTATTATAAATTTTGGGTTTAGGATTTAAGATAATATATTATTAAACAACTACTTGTTTTAATATTATTACAATTTGATTGTGCTATTTTGAATAAACTGCTTAAATTTTTTATTTGTAAAATATAACCAAATAGTAATTATTGTGATTTTTAATAAAAGTTTTTAAATTTGTTAATAATTTTATACGGAATAAATATATTAAAATAAATTAAGGAAAATAAAAATAAATGGAGGGTCACCTCAATATCTATGGGTCTACGACTTCATTTGTACTTTTTCAAAATTGAGGACACAAAGTGGATAGGAAATTTACTAATCAAAATTGAATTAATTGATTGAGTTAATTTAATTTGATTAATTGATTGGTGATCGAATTAGTTTGGTTGGAGATTGATTAATATTTTGTTAGAATTTTAGTTATCGGTTAATTTGATTTTAAATCGGGTAATTAATTAAATTAATCAATTTTAATAATTAATATTATGTGTTAATTTCAAGACTTATGTAGTGTTTTTAATTATTTTGTAGTATTTTAAGAAATAAAATTTTGGTTAATTCGATTAACTTTCAAGACAAAATCATATATTTCATTAATCTCAATGTATTTTTTATATGTGTTAAATATAATAGGCTATTAATTACTATTATTTACAATATATTTTAATTTTTTTTTGAGTATATGAGTAATTATATTTTAATTTATATATATCAAGAATATTAGCGGCGTTTTAATTTAAAACGCATAAAAAGTAAATAAATAGCGGCGCTTTCAAAAACGCCGCAAATAATCATTTAATTTTAGTTAAACGGCTGCATCAAGAAGCGCATTATTGATTAACCTTCTTCCCCAAATCCAAATCCCTAAGTCTATCCCAAAATTCCCTAAGTCTATCTCAAATCGAAATCCCTAACCTTCTTCCCCCCTTTTGTTGATTAACCTTCTTCCTCTGTTTTTTTCTTCTTCTTCGCATATTTCGGAGCCATAAATCAGGTAAGTTACTTCCTTCTCTGTTAATTTTTGTTTCATGTAATACGTTTTTTTTTTTTAAATAATAGAAAGGAAAAATCGAACCCTTCGTTGAGCTACGCTTTGTGTTATGATGTGGATATCATGTTGGGTTTAAATGATTGCTTGATCGTAGCTTTGGACTCAACTGTTAGTATTTAAGATGAATTTTTTATCTTAAGCTATAGTTTTGTTTTGGGTTTAATTGTTGATTCATCTGTTTGGCTCGAAACAAAGCCAATGCGGATTTGGCTTTTGGTTTTGCAAAATCATTAGCAACTATTTGAAACGAACATAGGAGGGATTACTAAACCATTAAGAAAGCAAGATTTTTGGTTGAAATAGAAGTAAGAAGGTTGGAATGGAACTTGTATAACTGGAAATTTAGAGGAGATTTTACTCAATTAAAACACTTAATTACTATGTAATATTTACATCAATACTCTCTTTTGATGGGCTAAAACATAGTACCTAAGTGTTACAGAGTTTTCACTGTTTCATAGGACTTTTGTTCATATAGTTAGGATATTTTTAATTTAAACTCTTGTAACTCGATAATAATTTTGAGAGTTCTCTTTTCATTGTATGAATGAATTATATTGTAAAACTTAGTATTGTCTTGTTATTATTGGAGTATTTGTTTATTTTTAAGTTTTCTTGGAGTTGTAAGTCTTCAAGTGATCACTAAGGTCGATAATCCACGTTATTAGGAGTTTTTCTTCTAGAACTTTTGTAAAGGTTCAAGTCCGATGATTGACTTTTATTGCTGTTCAGTTTGCAAGCTTGTCCTTCACACTGGATGTGTTTCACCACCACCCAACATGAAGGGCTGGTTTATTTCTGGTTTATTGCTGTCTTTGATGTTAATACCATGTAATTAACCCATTCAAATGTTTACATTCACATATCAATAAGGCAAAATTAGTGATCATTGTTACGCAAATCTGGCTCTTTAACCACGTTGTTAAAGCTATGCCAATTAGCATAGCTCAAAAAAAAAATATTAAATCAATATCAGCATAGGTACTGTGTTTATTTCTTTGTTGTGTATTGTTATGAATGTGGTGATAATATGCCTTAAGTGAGGGATTGAGTAAGAAGGAATTTTGAGTGTGATATAGAAAAAAGGGGCAAATAGATGAGATGTTTTGTCTTGAAGTGTCTTTGATTCAATATGGGTGAGAAAGGTTGGAAAAGCTTTAAATAAAATTATAAAGAAGCCTCTGGTTTGCAAGGCAATGCCTAGGTTTGTTTGAAAACTCCCTTGGGGGTGCATCTATGAATTTTCTGTTCTGTTTTTAAGCTTGTGCTATGATAGTTAAGTTTTATGAAGTAGGGCTTGAAAAAAGTGGTGTGAGATAAGGAGCATATTTATTTTTTCATTATGATATGTCCATGACTTATTCTAATGTTGATATGGTTGTTATGATTATGTTACATGGATGATTTGAGTGATTTATCTTAAACGAATGTTGAATGTACTTATTGGTTAGACTCACATCGAGCTAGTTTGCTCACCCTATTACTTCAAACCTCTCAAGTAATGAACGATACTAGGATCGGGCATGGCATGTGGATGTATGACAAACTTGAATTTAGATTTTATTTAATTTAAAGTTCCTTAAATTTATATGGATTTTGACCGTAAAGCTATTAAACTGTTGTTTGGGTTTATTTATCTATTCTTGTCTTTTCTTAGATATTAATATTTAGTTGTTGTTTAATTAGGATTAGTTTTTATTTTGCTTATTTAAATTGGCATGTGTTATAATCATATTTTTATTCATTGAAATAAAAAGTCTTGTAGTATGTATAATATTATTGATGATTAAGTTTAATGTCTCCAATTAAAAACATTAATTTAGTTAAAGCCTATTATGAAAAAAGTCGATGTTTCTAAATAAAATATAATAAAGAGTGCTTATGTCTTTTGTTTTTAATAACACCTACATATTGAAGATAACTACTCATTTAAGAAATACACTTTAAAATTTTATTTTGTCCTAAAAACCATTTTTAATTAAATATATATATTTTTATTACATATCTTATCGGGTAAATTTTAGTAAAAATTTATGCTAATACTAATCAAAAGAGTTTCTATTTTTATAATTTAAAGGAACTTTTAAATATATTAAAAGAAATTACAATACATAGAAAAATTTAAAATATTTATATACACAATGAACCATGTCTATGTCTATGTAACATAAGTTTAATTAGTTTCTTCTCATCTCTATATACCCGACATTTGATTGCAATATTGTCCGAACCATTCAGTCTGGTTACATTCTTAGATGTTTGTATTAGATGAATTGAAAGAAGACATTTTTAGGAACATGGTAGATAAAGAGAATATATGTTGAGCTTCTGGCTATTAAAATGAGTTGTTGTACTGCTGTGGATGTTTGCTAAGTAATTTTGGACTGTACAATGAGTTGTCAGATCTTCTTTGTGGATGTTTGCTAAGTAAAATGAGTTGTTTGTCTTCTTGTGGATGTTTGCTAAGTAAAATGAGTTGTTTGTCTTCTTTGTGGATGTTTGCTAAGTAAAATGAGTTGTCAGATCATTGTGGATGTTTGCTAAGTAAAATGAGTTGGTGTATCTTTGTGGACATTATTTTTAGTACGAAATTTTGAATTCTCTGTTGATGTTTTCTAAATAATCCATTATGTTATTTCTCTAAAATGAAATGCATCTACAAGAACGAATCTAAAATACATCATTTAATTACATCAGTTTTTTAGGTCATGTATTTAGGTATTTGAACATTATTGGGTAAACGAATTGCAGGAAGACTACAATTTATCGCACTCTTCTCACTCTTCAATTATATACTGTTCTAAGGTTGTCGAGTCTTTGTTGCAACTTCTCCGTCTCGACTTCCTCCAAAGGATCGATCTAATCCCTCTGTTGGATTCAAGTTGTCGACGTAACCAAAGAAATTAAATAAGGTAAATATTTAAACCCTACTCATATTTTGAGGATTGATTTATACTTGAGATTTTGAATTATTTGCTCTCGGTTATATTTTCTGCTTTCGATCCTACTTAATGCTACTCCTTCAGATCGATTTATTTTAAAAGCTACTTAATGCTACTCCTACTTAATACTATTGATCGCTGCTTTTCTCCTTACAAATACCAAAATTAAATACCAAAATAATATAACAATTATTAAATACATAATTAGCTAATAATATTAATAATTAAATTCCATAAAATTAACCTCTAAAACTTGAATTATATTGCATTTATCTTATTTTATTTGACAAATTAAACGTAAAATAACAATAACTTCACAATTTATTATTGATTTATTCTATTGAAAATCATAAAATTTAAACTTAATAATATTAACCAAATTAAATATCAAGTAATATAACATTTATTAAACCCTTAAACCCTACAATCGTTGAAACCCTAAAACTTTAAAATCCTAAAACCCTAAATTCTCAAACCCTAAATTCCTAAACCCTTAAACCTTAAACCCGTAAACCCTAAACCCTTAATCCTAAATCCTTAAACCCTTAACCCTTAACCCTTAAACCTCTAACCCCTAACCTTAACCACTAAACCTTTAATCCCTAAACCCCTAAACCTAAAACCTTAAACCCTAAACCCTTAACCCTAAATCCCTAAACCATTAAACCTTAAACCCTTAAAATCTAAACCCCTAACCCTTAGACCTTAAACCCTAAACCTTAAACCCTAAACCCTAAACCCTAAACCCTAAACCCTAAACCTTAAATCCTTAAACCCCAAACCCTCAACCCCAAACCTCAACCCTAACCTTTAACCACTAAACCTTTAATCCCTAAACCCTAAACCCCAAACCCTAAACCCTAAACCCCAAACCCCAAACCCCAAACCCTAAACCCTAAACCCCAAACCCTAAACCCTAAACCCTAAACACTAAACCCTAAACCCTAAACCCTAAACCTTAAACCCTAACCCTTAACCCTTAACCCTTAAACCTTAAACCCCTAACCCCTAACCCTTAACCACTAAACCTTAAATTTCTCACCCCTAAACCTTAAACTCTTAACCCCTAACCTTTAACCACTAAACCTTAAATCTCTACCCCCTAAACCATAAAACCATAAGCCCTAAACCACAAAACCTTAAATCTCAAAACCCTTAAACCTTAAACCCTTAAACCCTAAACCTTTAACCCCTAACCCTTAACCATTAAACCCTAAACCTTTAACTTTAAACTTTTAAACTCTAAACCTTAAACCCCAAACCCATAACCCTTAACCACTAACTTATAACGTGTAACCACTAAAATTTTAAGTTAATATCAAACTACATAAAACTTAAGAAAAAGATTCAAAGTATATAGGCTGGAAACCTGACGGGTTGCCTTATATCTCACTGTCAGATATAACGGATCCTCCCTAGGTGTAACAATGCCACGTACGATGGATCTTAAAGAATACTTAACTTACATAAATTTAATAACTTACATAAATTTAATAAAATACATAAGTTGACGATTAAATTTAATGACTTACATAAATTTCCTTAATATCAAACTTCATAACTTACATAAAACTTAAGAAAAGATTCAAAGTATATAGGTCGAAACTCGACGGGTTGCCTTATATCTCACTGTCGATATAACGGATCCTCCTAGGTGTAACAATGCCACGTTTATGGATCTTAAAGAATACTTAACTTACCTAATTTTAATAACTTACATAAATTTAATAAAATACATAAGTTGACGATTAAATTTAATGACTTACATAAATTTCCTTAATATCAAACTTCATAACTTACATAAAACTTAAGAAAAGATTCAAAGTATATAGGTTTGAAACTGACGGGTTGCCTTATATCTCACTGCCGATATAACGGATCCTCCTAGGTGTAACAATGCCACGCATCGATGGATCTTAAAGAATACTTAACTTACATAAATTTAATAACTTACATAAATTTAATAAAATACATAAGTTGACGATTAAATTTAATGACTTACATAAATTTCCTTAATATCAAACTTCATAACTTACATAAAACTTAAGAAAAGATTCAAAGTATATAGGTCGAAACTTTGACGGGTTGCCTTATATCTCACCGTCGATATAACGGATCCTCCCTAGGTGTAACAATGCCACGCACGATGGATCTTAAAGAATACTTAACTTACCTAATTTTAATAACTTACATAAATTTAATAAAATACATAAGTTGACGATTAAATTTAATGACTTACATAAATTTCCTTAATATCAAACTTCATAACTTACATAAAACTTAAGAAAAAGATTCAAAGTATATAGGTTTGAAACTTTGACGGGTTGCCTTATATCTCACCGTCGATATAACGGATCCTCCTAGGTGTAACAATGCCACGCATCGATGGATCTTAAAGAATACTTAACTTACATAAATTTAATAAAATACATAAGTTGACGATTAAATTTAATGACTTACATAAATTTCCTTAATATCAAACTTCATAACTTACATAAAACTTAAGAAAAAGATTCAAAGTATATAGGTTTGAAACTCGACGGGTTGCCTTATATCTCATGTCCGATATAACGGATCCTCCTAGGTGTAACAATGCCACGCATTTATGGATCTTAAAGAATACTTAACTTACCTAATTTTAATAACTTACATAAATTTAATAAAATACATAAGTTGACGATTAAATTTAATGACTTACATAAATTTCCTTAATATCAAACTTCATAACTTACATAAAACTTAAGAAAAGATTCAAAGTATATAGGTTTGGAAACTCGACGGGTTGCCTTATATCTCATCTGCGAGATATAACGGATCCTCCTAGGTGTAACAATGCCACGTCGATGGATCTTAAAGAATACTTAACTTACATAAATTTAATAACTTACATAAATTTAATAAAATACATAAGTTGACGATTAAATTTAATGACTTACATAAATTTCCTTAATATCAAACTTCATAACTTACATAAAACTTAAGAAAAGATTCAAAGTATATAGGTCGAAACTGACGGGTTGCCTTATATCTCACTGTCGATATAACGGATCCTCCTAGGTGTAACAATGCCACGTCGATGGATCTTAAAGAATACTTAACTTACCTAATTTTAATAACTTACATAAATTTAATAAAATACATAAGTTGACGATTAAATTTAATGACTTACATAAATTTCCTTAATATCAAACTTCATAACTTACATAAAACTTAAGAAAAGATTCAAAGTATATAGGTTTGAAACTCCGACGGGTTGCCTTATATCTCACCGCCGATATAACGGATCCTCCCTAGGTGTAACAATGCCACGCATTTATGGATCTTAAAGAATACTTAACTTACCTAATTTTAATATCAAATTGCATAAATTACTTATATAAATTATTAATTAACAAGTTAGCCGTATAATTTATTGTCAACTTTAGACTTCAACAACTACTGAAATGGATAGGAGTTGGATGAAATTGTCAAGGGTAAGCAACGGCTATCGAAATGGAGTAGAAACTTTTCCGAATTTCAGATTTCAAAATGCAAGCCAAGAGAATATGATTCTTTGCCCGTGTAAGAAGTGTTGCAATATTAATCGGCATTATCGTGAAGTGGTCTCTAACATTTAGTTGTTGATGGTTTTGTCCGGGGTACAAAATATGGTTTTTTCATGGCGAGTCTACATCTAGGGAGCATCTTCATCGATGAATCTGGGTATTCTCATACCGCTTTCAACCGAATGTTAGTGACGATAACATGCAAAACATGTTGCGGGATGCTTTTAATATCTTGTGATGATGGTTTCGGTCATTTCCACGACTTGGGTGCAACCGATGATCACAATTTTGGAGGAAATACTTTCACCGAAGGGAAAGAAGTGTACGGATGAACGACCAAATGAAGAAGTGCGAGGTTCTACGCTTACTTGATGAAATGAATGAAGAATCGTATGAAGGATCAAAATTTTCCAAACTGTCATTCTCAGATTCGTCTTTTTCACTTGAAATGTTTGGGTGGGTGGACCGGAAACTCGTTCACAATGTTTGTTAGAGTTATCGCAAGAAATGTTCCGCTTGCAAAAATCCTCGATCTTCCAAAGACATGAAGAAATTGATAAAGGATTTGGGCCTTGGATACAATAAAATTCACAGCTTGCCCAAATGATCGCATGTTGTATTAGGCGATAGCATAAACCAACAAAGGTTGTCATGTATGCGGCCAATCCGTTGGATTCATAGGAATACGAGAGGATGCGAACGAGGACGAACATGGTACACAACAAAGAAGCGACCGCTTAAGATTTTACGATATTTTCCCTAATACCGAGGCTTCAACGGCTTTTCATGTCGTCCAAGACAGCCGAATCAATGACGTGGCACCGTGATGGACGAACCGATGATGGGTTGTTAAGGCATCCTGCAGATTCTTTAGCTTGGAAATGTTTTGACTCTAAATTTCCAAGCTTTGCAAGCGATCCTCGCAGTGTGAGGCTTGGGCTAGCATCCGATGGATTTAACCCTTACAAACTTATGAGCACAACGTCTGATGCTTGGCTCGTGGTGCTTGTTCCTACAATTTGCCTCCATGGGTTTGCATGAAACAATCTTCTTTTATATTGTCTATGATTATACCGGAGAGAAAGGGCGGGAATGATATTGACGTCTATTTGCGACCACTTGTTGACGAGTTAAAACAACTATGGGTTGGTGTTCAGACATTCGATGCAATGAGAAAAGAGAACTTTAATTTACGTGCGGCATTAATGTGGACTATTAACGACTTTCCGACTTATGCTAATTTATCTGGTTGGAGTACCAAGGGGCGTTATGCTTGTCCGTGTTGTCTTCTTTGACATGTTCGCAATGGTTATATAATGGGAAGAAGTTTTCTTACATGGGGCATCGTCGGTGGTTACTGGGAAAATCATACATTTAGATTTCGAGTGCTCAATTTGATGGTATTGAAGAGTTTAGATCACTCCTTCGCATCGGTGGATCCGAAATATTGTTAATGTTGAAAGATATGAATTTCATTTATGGGAAGATGAATCAACCGCAAACCCGCATAGAAAAAGAGGATCTAAGGATGAATCGATGATGAATCGATGAAGAGGATGATCCTAATGAGGTGACTTGTGGAAAAAGAAGTATTTTTTCGAGTTGCCTTATTGGGAGCATCGACTTTTACGCCATAACCTTGATGTCATGCATATAGAGAAAATGTCTGCGAGAACATCATTGGGACTATTTTGAATGTCGATGGAAAATCGAAGATAATCTTGAGTAGACTTGATTTAGTCCACATGGGAATTGGCGTGAGCTTCATCCCCAGCACTTCCGAATATGAAATATCGATTGTCACTGCTATTTTTTCAATGTCGAAGACGGAGAAAGAAGTATTCATGACGGTGTTGAAGGATATAAAGGTCCGGATGCGTATGCATCAAATATATCGCGATGTGTGAGTCTTAAGGATCGAAGATTATATGGCTTAAAATCGCATGACTATCACATATTGATGCAAGACTTATCGCCAGCTTGCTTTAAGTGTTGTTTGTCGAAAAAGGTGACGGCTCCTCGTAATTGAACTATCAAATATAATGAAAGTCATTTGTGGTAAAGTTTTGAATGTTGAAGAACTTGAGAGATCGCAAGATCGAGCCGCATTAACTTTATGCAACTGGAGAAGATATTCCCGCCTTCCTTCTTCACCGTCATGGTGCACTTGTTAATTCATCTCCGCGTGAAGCAATTCTTGGTGGACCTGCTTTCTATCGATGGATGTATCCCATTGAAAGGTCTTACTTTATTTGCAAAATATTCCTTCATTCACTAAATGCCTTTATTTCCAACTTTTGATAATGTTGTATATCGTGTTTAGGTTCCTTTCCAAATTGAAGTCATCTTCCGCAATAAGCGTTATCCTAAGGATCAATTGCCGAGGATACTTGGCGAGGAATGTATGACTTTCTGCTCGAGGTATTTGGAAGATGTTGAAACGAGAATGAATGCACCAAGTAGAAATGTCGGGCTCACAGATCATAATTTGGCTGAAACTTATTTATTTCAAAGTTTGAGAACCGACGGCAGAGTCGAAATTACGTAATTAGACGATAGATCGTGGGTCCAAGCACATCGACACGTTCTTTTCATCACGATTCAATGGCTCAATTTCGAAGTACGTTCTACAATTTGATAAATACTCATCAATTATGATTTGTTTGTCTTCTAACAAAGTCAAACCTTTTTTCCGTAGTCAAGACAAACAAATATTGAGAGCTCGTTCACGATCTCAAGATTAAATCGACGAGAAATTAATAAGTTGTTCGCAGAATCATTCCATGAATGGTTAAGCCAAATGGAATGCAATTTAAATTTTCATTGACAAGTAACAATATTTTCTAATAATATTCATAATTACTCGATTTACTTTCATTTGAATAGGTTTGAGTCTGAATGAAGTAAATGACGACGTTAAATGGCTTTCACAAGGTCCAAATGAATAGTTAAAAGATATAGTGGCTTCCTCATCAACGGATCTGATTTCATACAAGGTATCGCGAGAGATTGAGGAGAACTCAAAATTATGGAATTGTTGTTAATTCTTCGATTACAAGTTATGCTAGTGCTAGGGACATGAATCCGGTCGAGGGAATTTGGAATATTTCGGACTTATTATCGACATCATTGAGTTGGATTATTACGGTAAATGCAAAGTTGTCCTATTTCGAGGTGATTGGGTGATGTGAATACGGCTCATGAATTAAAAACGATCAATATGGTTTTACAATGGTAAATTTCTCTCGATTAATTCACACCGGAGAACAAGCGATGGATTTGAGCCGTATGTGTTTTCTTCTCAAGTTAAACAAGTTTTTTACTCGGAAGATCCAATGATAAGGGTTGGTACGTTGTACTTGAAACACCCCTAGAGACTTCTTCGACGCTGGCGGTGGAAGTAGAGATGACATAGTCGAAAGATCGTAAACTTTGCCTTTTCCGAACAAGACTTAACGAAAATATCCCTAGTACTAGTCAACAATTTCAATGGGTTCGTCAGATGTGGGCGAAGATATTTACTGAAATATGATGTAGTAAGATTTAACGATTTATTATTTATATGTAATAATATAATTTTTATGTTGGTCATGTTATATAATTTTCATGTGTACTGCAGAAAAATGCCTAGAAGACGATTACGAGGTTTAAATATTGTCCGCTAAACTCCAAATCCGTAAGAACCTAATAGTAGTGAACAACAAGCAGCTTGTTGGATCTTCTACTCTTGGGACATAGATGACGAGCCCGGAGAATTTCAAAGTAATGTTAAGTTTATTTTACATGCATGTTGAATTTTATTATTGATTCATTTTTAATTTTAATATAATAATATATTATTTTTCAAATGAAGGTGGTGGGACGCAAAAAGGTCGGGGCGACATTACTTCAAGATTTATACGACTTAGAGCCTAACGATCGTGTTAAAGTAAGGAGAAACAATGATGGCCACTGTTGGATCTGAAGCTCGATCGTTAGGAGGCTATTTGGGCATTTTAGCACGAAATTCCAATATGTTGCCCATTAACTACTTAATCATGGCATCGCATGCCCGATGCCAACAAAATCGTGCCCTCGAGAATATTAAGGTAATAAAACGTGATTGTAATTTATAATACTTTTATTTAATTTTCATTTATATTAATTTTTATACTTTTTTTCTTCGTGGTAGATTTAATTTAGAGGTCTCGATGACTATGTTAAGAAGACATTGGGTAAAAATGGAGAGACAATAAAAGCACCCTCAAAAACAATATTTCAAGAAAGAGATAAGCCTCGACGAAAAATTAAGAAATGTTCCAACGGAATGTTGAGGTACCAATGGGAAGATCAAGTTAGATTTTGGAATTCACAAAAGGAGAGGTATTACGTAAATCTAAAATCGTATAAATTATTTGGTTTATAGTATTTACTATATATATAATTCAAATTGCATTATGTAGGACCATGAGCGAGTTGGGATAAGCAGATGAAACAAAAATTCACGCACACGGCGGTTCTAGAAGTTTTGCTTGTGTAGTGACGCCGAGGTAATATAATTTATTAATTCACAAATATTAATTACTTTATACTATTAAATTATATTTTTCCGCTAAAATGTAGGAAACTTTGACCGGTCAAAAGTTGGACGCGTTGACTTTTTGACATTACGCATAGAAAGAAGGATGGATCTCCGATGACATCCGAAGTCAGTAAATTTTGGTATATTTACTTAATAATATTTTATTTTTATAAATATTTCTACCGCTTAATTATAATAGTTTAATTCATCGTTTATAGTTTTAAATTTATAATGTTAAATTATGTTGCATTCTTTCTTATTTATATATTTCGCTTTCTAACTCTTTCATTGATTTATTAGGATAAACTAAAGGAGAAAAAGGCGGAGTATGAAGCTACCGCTTGATCGATAGTTCTGTTAATCTTGAGGAGATTGATAATGTAATTATTACGAGATGTTTTGGGTCCCGAAGGTACGATCGCTTCAACCGATAGTTCATTAATCTTTCTTGTATTATTAATAGAATTATCACCGATGTTTTTGGTCTTGAAAGGTATGGTCGGTTCAATTAAAGGATCCGAGTTACCCCGACCCAATATTTTGATCCGCCTCCCAGTAAGATACATGCCTTCCGGGGCAATCTCGTCTTTCAAGTTCAAAGGCTACAAAACCAGATAGCTCGAGATGCAAGAGAGCACTTTGAGCGGAGGGAGCAAATTGCCGATGTTCAAAGAAAATATGAAGAACTCCAAAGAATACTTAGAGCGGATGCGAAGCAAGACAAGCAAGGAGGCAAAGAAGAAGAAGAGAGAGGGCAAAGAAGAATCATGCGAGGGAGGCAGAGGCAGCATCGATGCTAGCAGAGCAAAACAGAAAATACGAAGAGCTCCAGCACCAGCTTCAGCATATGATGCAGATGTTTCAGCAGTCGCAGAAACCGCCATCTTAGACATTTAGTTTTTCGTTGTAAGAAGTTTTGACATTATTACATTTAAACAATATTTTCAGTTATCATTCATTTAATTTATTACATTTAAACAATATTTTCAGTTATCATTCATTTAATTTATTAAATTTCAAGTATCATTTAGAATTAATGTAATTCGTGTGATTTTTATGTTAAATTTGCTGTTTTGCGTTGAAATTATATACTGTTATTGGTTGGTTTTTAGTGCAGGAGGGGTATAATATTGAAAAAATTTTATTTTTTTAAATCTGTACAAATTAGCGGCGTTTGTAGAAAAGCGCCGCAAAATCTCAAGAAATTTTTGCGGCGTTTTTAGGGAAAAGCGCCGCTAAAGGCCCCTACTTTTAGCGGCGTTTTAGGGAAAAGCGCCGCTAAAGGCCCCTACTTTTAGCGGCGTTTTTTGGGAAAGCGCCGCTAAAGGCCCTGACTTTTAGCGGCGTTTTTTGGGAAAGCGCCGCTAAAGGCCCTGACTTTTAGCGGCGTTTTTTGGGAAAGCGCCGCTAAAGGCCCTGACTTTTAGCGGCGTTTTTGGGAAGCGCTTAAAGGCCCCGACTTTTAGCGTTTTTAGTAAGCGCTATTAAAGGCCTTTACTTTTAGCGCTTTTATAACAAACGCCGCTAAAGATCGTGATCTTTAGCGGCGTTTTAAGATAAACGCCGCAAAAATTTCGTGAGTAGTATTAGCGGCGTTTTTGTATGCGCTTGAAAAAGCCATAAATACTTTTTGTGGCGCTTATAAACGCCGCTAAATGTCCAAAAAACGCCGCTAAAAGTCTGCTTTTTCTTTGTAGTGAACGCCATCTTTATCAGTAGTAACTCTCTCTCTCTCTCTTATGAATATATAAAGATTTTTCTTTTACTACCGGAACTTCGGTTCTTGGTTAGTTATTCATAGGATTGCTTGTTCTTGATTCTTGTGTTGTTCAAGCAAAGAATGATTGGGAGTTAAAAGCTTTTTATCTTGAAAACCTTATAAAGATTCAAAATGTTCATGTGAGAATCATTGTATGAGTAGATATATACACCTATACGTACATTATATATATTATCATTGTGTAATAGAGTAGAATAAATAGATTAATCATTGTGATGAGATTCTCACTGTACTTAATAAATGCCAAAACTAGTTATGATGTAGTTATGACCATCGAAAGAAAGTTTACAACTCATTCCAAAGATTAAACTTTCAAGTCCGAGACACATGTCAGATTCTCAAAAGAAGGGCAATTGCTCATCAAAGAATATTTGTGTTAGTACAAATCTCCGGTGAGGAAAATTTCAACACACGAACGAAACTCGAATGTAAGAAAAATAGGACAAGGTTCCAAGGCGTGTATCAAATCACTATCTTTAAGGTTATATTCGTCCCCACCTATCTTCTTGTGCAAATGAGTTCCAAGCAAATTAACCTCGAGGATACAATGAAGCCAATAGCTATTTATGCTTTGCCTCGATTTAGAATAGCCCACTACACATCGAGCAATGTATGACAAGAAAATCAATTTCTATAAAGGATTTCTACAATAATACTTTTTAGAACAATCTAACAATATTAGAAAATTTGAAAAGTAACAAATTAATATGAAAAGGATTTCTGCGGTAATCCTAACAGAACGGATAATGAAAAGTAACCAATCAAGTGTGTTCTTTTGGGCTGGATCATCTGTCTATCAAAAGAAAATTTGAAAGATTCAAACTACTTAACAAATTAATATGCAAAATAGGAATGAAATGGAAGTAATGAGACGAGTTCTTACCTGGGGCGGCTTCATCAGCTCCGCTGAAACATATTGACCGACAACAAGAAGCACAGGTAAAACAAGGTATGACGCAGTGTCATGCCAACCAAATGGCGGTGGCTATTCTGCACGACCATTGCTCCTCAGATTAGATAACAAAATTAGATATATGAATCAAAGACAACATGGTCTCCATGCCTGGTTAACAGAAGCTACATCTGAAATCTCTAATTTGCTGTTCTTAATTTAATTCAGCTACATTTTTTCAATCCTTCTCATCAAAGGTGAAGATGCTACTAAGTATGACGGTAATTATAAAGGTTAAACCAATACTATCAATCTTCAAAAATAGCAGTCGCCCTCTCACAACTGCTAATAAATATATCAATGCCAAAGAGGCTAAAATAAGTAATAACAGAAAGTCTCTTTAACAACTCCGTACAATCTTGAAAAAGAAGGAAAGTTGTCACCGACAAGTAAAAGATACAAGAAAAGGCCAGGTAATCTCAAAACATTGGGATATACAAAATAACAAAGAGATTTATTAGGGGTAAGTTTATTACCACAAATGAATTAAGCCAAGAAATTCCAGACCCGCTTTGTCGAGCAGCAATTGTAGTTGGTCCACCCAAAGAAGGGATCCAAAAGAAACCTTCTGTCAACAGAACCTTTGAGTAAAAATTTCATCAATCAGTGATGAAAGTTATTTAACATGTGAAAGAGTTTCCCAACAACATGCAGAAATCAGAATGCAATGCAAAGTCAACCACTTTATTACTTCATTAGTCACAGTTGAAAGAGCTTGATACAGGCCTATCCAGACTGGAACAGTGGCAAAGTAGGGAAGCAACCTGCAGAGAAGAAGACTTGAGATACTGATGAGCATTGTCCCGTTAAGGTAACAACTATAAGACCTAACATTTCAGTATAAAAGAAGAGCGGCAAAAGGCCTGAAGTGAAAGAATGGCACAAGAAACCTTTGCGTCATAAGTTCATTATTCATTCTATTTTATAAAATAATTCTAACATTTAAGTTCAAGTAAATTGATTTGAACCTGAAAATGACCCAAAAATTTTAAAACCCTATTTTACCCGACCAAATAGGCCCAACCCTCCGAATTGACAGGTCCACATAAAATCTATGGAACATCTCGGAGACTTTAACCCAAGATGCTTGGATGTGCTTCCCAGAAGTTCTGCTCAATTATATTACAATGTTCTGTAATTATTTTAGCTTCCCTTTCTTAACAGAAGAAGCATCATTCTCTAAGATTGAGGTGTTCTCTGTCTGCACAAAAGCCAAATAACTCAGTATAACGTATGCAATAAGCATTTGGAATAACGCTCCAAATGGTGGAGAAGCAACCTTAACCCGGAAAACGGAGGAACCCAGCCGGAACATGACTGGCAATGTATTGTAGTTGATACCAAACTCTTTAAGCAACAATTCGTTTTTCTCGCGTGCTTGAGTGCCCTGCAATTGCAGAACAGACGTGGCTGAGATACCAAGGACATGACGTTATTCACCATATCCTACAATAATTTTATGTATGACAAACAGCATTGTAACCGTAGGATAACACAAACATAAATATAGGAACAGTCTTGCAGCAAACAAAATTCAATAGAGACTGTCAATAAACTGAAGAATAATCTTTAGCAAAATACGACGGAATTTAAATAAGTGGAAAGCCAGTATGCAAGATTGTCAAACAAGTGAGCTAGAACTGAATGACATATTGTGACCAGAAAGAGACCTTTAGGTAATTTTGAGCTTCGCTTTTGCTTTTTCCCAACTTTATACAGAATTTCAGACAAAAGAATTAGCAATACTGTAAGGTTTTGTTTTAAGCGGTATAATGTCTCAAGCTATCAAAATGCAATTGAAAAAAAAAAGTCAAATATCAACAACTATTTTTTAATGTAATTATTTATTTTGGTTTAAATATTTTTCTAACCAAGAAATTAATATTTCATTCTAAGGATTCTTATGGTTTCGAAGCTCCTCCAACGCCACCCTAGACGCTGACAGCTATCCCATAGCCCCCAACAACAATTTAGGATCTATTTTGCATAGGGATCAGATGGTAAAAATGAGAGTGCCCAAGTGTCGTAACCAGGCTTTAGGGCGGACACCCATCTCGCAACGCTTGCGAGTAATGACCACTCATCATATCCCGCTTGCTGCCTGAAGGATCATTCTCTTCTCCCGGGCGCTTCTATTTTATACTAGATGTCAGCTATTTGCTTTCCGTCTCTAGGCAATGTGGGTTTACACAAACTTTATAAAGTAAGAAGACTTTCTCATATTTACTGCTACAATATTCATTTTAACACAAACAATAGAGGATATAACTCAACAATCTTTATCAGCCGATTAGAAATTAGACTCGAGTTCATATAATACCAATTTAATTAAATGTCAAATTCCACCTATCAAACTATTCGATTTCAATTATCATTTTTTTAACCTTGTAATATAAACGACGCTTTTAAAAATTTATAAAATACACCAGTAAATCAATAAAATCACATATAATACATATAATTTGGAACTAACATATATTCCACTTACATTAATGTAAAATTAAAAAATTTACACTTTTTACCCTAAAATAAGTGATATTTTTAAATTGATTTATTTTATCTAAGGGTCAAGAAAAATGTAAAATCCTTTAATTTTACACCTTAGATTTATTTTCATATTTATAACATTTTTAATTTATTGATATATATAGTGTCACCTAAAAACCAAAAATATAAACCATTTAAGTTATTAATACTTGTTGGATTGTGATATGGAATTCAGTGATCGTTAAGTAAAGTCTCGCGTCTGAAATTTGTGAATGAAAAAACATCATTATAAAAACTTTACCTCACTTGATTTTAATTTTAATGTAATTAAGTAGAAAATACCGATGTTTCTTTTAAAGAAAACCCCTTAAAAGTCCAACAAAATGATGCATGTATTAGAAAAAGCTAATGACAATTGTGGTAGTATTGAGCTCGAGAAGTTGACAAGAGGATAATGCCCTTTAGCACATTTAAACTTATGTCTTCCTGTATTAATAATAATATTTATACCAATCAACTAAGACATTCTTAACTTTTATTTATACACTTTTCACTTTTTTTTTATGCTTTTAATTTGGGACAAAAGATAAAACATAAAGTATAATCTCGATAGGAAAACAAATATTTAAGCCTAACCGCTTAACTTAAACAAAAGTTAAAATTCCAAAATAACATCTTATTTCATATTATATGATATGAAATGATAGTTTTGTTAATTTATTTATTTAAATTGATTTTTATTTATTTTTAAACTCCAAATTTACATTTTATTTCATATTGTATATATAATAGCTTCATTAATTTGTTTATTCAAAAAATATTATTTTTTAAAGGAAAGGTTATAAAAAAGATGGAATTTTGCATATCATGTACTAACATTTGTTAGATCAAGTAATACGTAATTCAATATTATAAGTAAAATCTCAAAATTAAATATTATGGATGAAAAAATATTGGAAGAATTAATTTTATTTAAAATACAAGCCCTTAGACTATGAATTTAATTGTATCACATATTAATATAACTTGATTCTACACTAGTAAAAATCACTACTAATGAAACACCTCACACCCTACCCACGAGCCCGAACAGGATCTCGTATGTTCCTAAAGTAAACCGGTTTCAAAGATTTTCGTTTTAGAGAAAATTTGTAAAATTTTAGAAAACTATTATTTTGAGTTGGGCTTAGATTGGAAACCCATTTAATTAATCTTGTAAATCCAATTTTATTAAGGTGACAAAATAATATTTAAGGTTTATTAAAAAAATATATATCTCTTAAACTTTGGTCTTAAATAGTTCATAACGTGATAGTTAAGAGTAAAACAAAATAAGAAAAATCCACTTGGGCCTTATGGCCTTATTACATCAAGTAAAACCCAAAAATAAAATTAAAGGTACTAAAAGAAATAAAGTCCAAATTAAATAAAGTCTTCAAATGAAACATGGCCACCTCAAGGTCTACCGTCCCATTCAAATCCTTTTCATCACTCGAAAATAGTTCCCACAATGGGTGTGTCAATGACTCAATGTGCACACAACTAACATTCAACAAATCGTGCATACATGTTCATATCAAATTCATATTCATATAAAAATAAATGATGATGCAACCCAAACCCAAGCCTATTTGTCCATCCGCTACACACCACCAGACCGCCACACACACCGTGGGACTACTAAGTCAAGCCTCCATCCGCTACACACCATCGAAGGCGATCGGCAATCGACGTGCTCATCGCCCATATAATTTGTGTCATTAGACACCATATTCAAATAATGTAACAAGTTACCAAATTCAGATAATGTAACCGAGTTACCATATTCAAATTTTGTGACCGTAGTCACCATATTCCGTTAGTGAGACCAAGTCAACACCTTCTTCCCTTTCACATAGATCCCGAATGCCCCACAAATTTTATATCATGCATAACATACTTAATTCCACATTCATATATATATTTTCACATGTTATAAAATAACATATTTCATAATCCTATCAGAAGTAGGAAACGTACCTGAGTACTTTTGTACCACATTAGGGTACTTAGCCATATTCACATTCTTATGTATAATCATATAGTTAATATTTGCCATATAACGTATTGAAGGTTAGTATGGGTACACACCTGATTTGCTTAATAGATTCCTTGAAATCCCGAAGAACGATCTACCGATCTAGATCTTTAACTCCTATATTCGGCCAACCATTAAAACATATTAACAAACCTATTTGGCTTAGAAACCAAATCCTAGTAGGATTTGTATTACTTACCTTGTTGTCAATTAAAAGATTGTAAACCAAATGCCTAAATTGATAGTACTCCTTCCTTAAATCGGCTAGCCACTAAATCGTAATTATGTCATTTTCTAACTTTTGAGTAAATGAAAAATAATACCAATATAACCCTAGGCCGATTGGATCTATGTACTTACCTTATAGTTTCCAAATCCGAAAGTTTCCTTGTCTTGAATATCCGTCAAATCCCTATAACTTCATGTCGATTTATTTTAATATTGAGACATAATCAAAACCTTGACCGAATATTTATATTCCTTACCTTAGATCCTTGATCCTTATATTCGGTAATTGTAGAAACCTGAGAGATCCTTGTAGATTCGGCCATAAGACAAAAATAGGGATTAGACCCTTCTCTTTCGGCAAATAGAAAAAGAAAAAACTTGATTAATGCTTAGCCTTACCTTTAATGCTTTGATCGATTGCTTCCTTGCCTAGAGTCACAGAGTTTTGGCTATGGAGTTTTAATCGGGGATCACAGAGTGTTTTGGCTCGACAATAGCAAAGGAGAGGAGAAGAAAATAGAAGAAGAAGAGATGGATTTTGCTTAAAGAAAATTCGCAGAGAGGGGAGAGAGCAAGGAATTTTCGCAACTTGGAAGAGATGAAAGAAAAGACTTTGGCTCTCCTTTTATAGTCGAATTTGCTAGGCCAAGAGTCCTTGACTTGGCCACCACTCTCCTTAAGATAATATTATCTCCTTTATCTAAAAATAAAAGCATTTAATCCATCAATTATCTCCTCGATAATCCAAATTTAAAATCCTTATTTATCACTTATTATTCACATATTTATGGAATTAAAACACCTCTTTTCTAGAAGGCTTGTGTCCACCCTTAGCCTTGGAAGAAAAATAAAACTCCCTTTTATTTGCTTCCCAAGTGACTCGAACTCGTGCCCAACACCTTGCATGTGGCGCCATTTCCATAGGCCCTAAGTGACATCTTGAGCCACTTTTCCAAGCCTTTTGTGTGTCAAACTTTACCAACTTTTTCTTTTAAGGCCATCTTGCCCTTATTTCCTATTTTAAACTTTAAAATTTGACATTTCTGCATCATTTCTAAGTTTCCTAAAATTTTCGATCGGCTCTGTAACTTGCCATTTTTCTTACATTTTCAAGTTTCCAAAATGTTGGGTTTCCATTTTTGGATCATTTCCAAAAATGTTCAGGTTTCCAAAATGTTCAAGTTTCCAAAATGTTCACTTTCCTAATTTACTTAGGTTTCCAAAATGTTCACTTTCCTAATTTGCTTAGGTTTCCAAAAATGGTCATTTTCCTATTTCCAACATAATATTTCCATACATTCTCGTGTTTCCAAAAATCATTCCAAATTTATTCCAAAACACATAAAAGATGTCTTTTTGTACAATTAGGCCAAAATGCATAGGCCCTTTTCAGGATGTTACAGTTCTACCCCCTTAAAAATAATTTCGTCCTCAAAATTACTTACTATCGTTCATCCGTATAGTCTAACTCACCACACTACGCTATTGTCACAAGACTCGATCTTAAAGAACTATCATACTTTCTAGGCACATTCTCTAAGTTCACAATCAAGGTTCCATACACTTCATTAGCAACATAAGATCGAACTAATCTTATAGCGAGTAAAGTAATGAAGTATAATCCATAAATAAGAAACTTACTCGTTGTCTCGTCGGCGTCACTATCCTCGCGATGACCGATCGCATAAACTAACCTTGGCGCCTTGCTTCAACCTTCAACACTTCCGCTTGGTGCTCCACGACCTTGGCTGGAACCATTACCTCTGTTATTCGAACCTCGACCTCGTTGAGGCTTTGTCCTCCCTACCAAATGATTAACATTCGAAGGTCGGTCGTTTGTCATCGATATTTTTGGATGATCCTTGAGCATATGGTCCTTGGACCCACACTTAAGACATGCTCTGCCTTTCTCCAACACTCACCTAAATGCTTCTTTCCACAATGCTCACAAGGACGACATCGCCTCTGGTACCAACTTGTCGATCCTTCGCCCATCAAGATTAGGCCTCTTATTCCCGATGATCCGGACAATCCAAAACCTCTTTTCGCCTATTTCGATCGTTGTTCGCTTGATAGAATCCTTAATTCCTTCGCCACTTTAGCCTTATCCACTAAAGCGAAAACTCCCGCTCCGATGCGGTGCTATCTCTGATCTCGTGTCGTCTCGGTCCGTCCTCAAAATAGACACTGGCGTTCATGTTCGGCCGCCACTACACCTCGAGCATAACGACTCAACCTCGAAATTCGCCTCATATTCCGCTACGGACTTGTTCCTTAAACCACCCGGAAAAGCTTTCCTTTGCTCGTCTCAGATACCGGTTCCCACATACTTCTTCTGGAATGCCTCCTTAACATATTCCCAGGTCAGATCTTCCGCCATATCACCATCTCGCACAGTTAACCACCACTGATACGCTTCATCGCGTTACAATGCCACCATCCTTTCAACTTTTCCTCTGAGTCGATCGAGCTCATCCATGATGCGCCCATTGCTTCAACCAAGATCTCACCAGATCTTGGGTGCCACTCAGATACTCTCGAAACATTTCACTCCATTAGCTCGGAGCCGTTTAGGCACGCACTTACGATTTCTGAATTTCCTCCTGACCGCCACCAATTCCAAAACTCGCAGACCTGACTGCGACACGATATCTTTCCCGTCTAAGCCTTTGCTCAACATTATCACCGGGGTGGTGGTGGCGGTGGTATTTCATTGTCGGACCCTTGACCCGATCTAACGGGTTCGACACGATCATCCTTCCTCTACCTGCGCCCGACGACCACGTCCTCTAGAGCTCATTTTCTAGCGTCGAGATCCGATTAAGAAATTTTATGGATTTAGTCATTGTTCCACTTTTTACCCGCCAAGGAGTTTTATGAAAAGAAATTTAAGAGTGGTTCTTTCAGATTCATACAAACACACGATCTTTTCCATTCATTCATTCATCCATCAAACAAGTATGAACTTTTGTTCATTCGAGAAACGCTTGTAGTTTTCGTTGTTGTTGTTTTCCACTACCTTGGGGTATTTTCGTAATTTTGTCCCTCGAGGCATTTTCGTAATTTTTTAGAAGAAAAAGTTCCTTGGTGTTTTTGTCAAAAAGTATTTTGAAAATTTTAAAGTCTCGGGGTAATTTGGAAAAATTTTGAAATCTGAGGGTATTTCGGTAATTTTTGACCTCAGGGGTATCTTGGTAATTTTTCTCAAATCAGGGTAAATTTGTAAAATTTTATAAGTCAAGGATATTTCGAAAGTTGTAAAACTTTGAGGTTCTTTTGAAAATTGTTCCTTCCAAAATGGGGATGTTGCAAAAGTTTTAGAAATCGAGGTCATTTTGGTAATTTTGTAAGTTAGGGCAATTTTATAATTTTTAAAATCAAGGTATTTTGATATTTTACAAATTAGGGTTTTTGAATGTTTATAAAATAATGACATTTTGGTAAAGTCGTTGAATAGTTGAACATTTTATAACCGAGGGCATTTTGGTAATTTACCACTAGGGCATTTTTTTTGTAATTTTCCGGATCAATTTTTTTTTGTAAAGATGGTTTCCTCAACTTCAAAGAAAGTTTTGAGAATTTTAAAGCTGGGTTTGTTGTTTTGTTCTCTCTTTTTTTTTTTAAAACATGGCTAGTTCCCTTTCGGGTTTTAGTCATTATGTTTAGCCTATGACCGAGCCCTCTTGGTCAGGGTGAACCAAAGCTATGCACCAGGCAGGATTTGAGTGGAGAGGAGGTGAGTCACGCAGACTGCTTAAATACCTAGCTCCCACCGAAACCATTCCTAGACATGCGCATGAGAGTTGCCACACCACCGAGCCCTCTGAGTTAAGGTGAACCGAAGCTACGCACTAGGTAGGATTCCTGCGAAGAGGAGGTGAGTCACTAGGACTGCTTAAATACCAAGCTCTTTCGGATCCAATCCTAGACATGCGCACAGGGGTTACCACACCACTAGCTCAGTGACTTAGCCATAGGTTTGTTCAGTGCATTAAGTCTTATGTGGTTTTGTGTTTGAGTAGTCTAATCCTAGGGTTCAAGTTCCTATCATTCTATTCTACGTTCCATGCCTTTTCTACCCTTTAACAGTTCACAGAATCACACATATAGTTAGGGTACTTACCGGTGGACTGCTGGTTGGAGACTTAGTTGCCATGCTAGAATAACCTGTCTATTTCATAAAATATTTTCATGAAACTTATTTGGGCTCGATTCGAAAACATTTTGGGCCTTAGCCTACAGGCCGAGAGTTTAAAATGGCTCGATATCAAATCGAAACACCCACACCCGCCCACGAGCCCGAACAGGATCTCGTATGTTCCTAAAGTAAACCGGTTTCAAAGATTTTCATTACTTAGAAAATTTGTAAAATTTTAGAAAACTATTATTTTGAGTTGGGCTTAGATTGGAAACCCATTTAATTAATCTTGTAAATCCAATTTTATTAAGGTGACAAAATAATCTTTAAGGTTTATTAAAAAATATATATCTCTTAAACTTTGGTCTTAAATAGTTCGCAACGTGATAGTTAAGAGTAAAGCAAAATAAGAAAATCCACTTGGGCCTTATGGCCTTATTACATCAAGTAAAACCCAAAATAAAATTAAAGGTACTAAAAAGAAATAAAGTCCAAATTAAATAAAGTTTTCAAATGAAACATGGCCACCTCAAGGTCTACCGTCCCGGTCCTTCCATTTCATCACCGAAAATAGTTCCCACAACGGGTGTGTCAATGAGACTCAATGTGCACAGTACTAACATTCAACAAATCGAGCATACATGTTCATATCAAATTCATATTCATATAAAATAAATGATGATGCAACCCAAACCCAAGCCTATTTGTCCATCCGCTACACACCACCGTGCACTGCTCGGTCCACACCGGGACTACTAAGTCAAGCCTCCATCCGCTACACACCATTGAAGGCGATCATTGCGATGACGTGCTCATCGCCTATATAATTTGTGTCATTAGACACCATATTCAAATAATGTAACCGAAGTTACCAAATTCAGATAATGTAACCGGAGTTACCATATTCAAATTTTTGTGACCGTAGTCACCATATTCCGTTGGTGAAACCGAAGTCAACACCTTCTTCCCCTTTCACATAGATCCCGAATGCCCCACAAATTTTATATCATGCATAACATACTTAATTCCACATTCATATATATATATATTTTCACATGTTATAAAATAACATATTTCATAATCCTATCAGAAGTAGGAAACGTACCTGAGTACTTTTGTACCACATTAGGGTACTTAGCCATATTCACATTCTTATGTATAATCATATAGTTAATATTTGCCATATAACGTATTGAAGGTTAGTATGGGTACACACCTGATTTGCTTAATAGATTTCTTGAAATCCCGAAGAACGATCTACCGATCTAGATCTTTAGCTCCTATATTCGGCCAACCATTAAAACATATTAACAAACCTATTTGGCTTAGAAACCAAATCCTAGTAGGATTTGTATTACTTACCTTGTTGTTAGAATTAAAAGATTGTAAATCAAATGCCTAAATTGATAGTACTCCTTCCTTAAATCGGCTAGCCACTAAATCGGTAATTATGTCGGTTTCTAACTTTTGAGTTAATGGAAAATAATACCAATATAACCCTAGGCCGATTGGATCTATGTACTTACCTTATAGTTTCCAAATCCCGAAAGTTTCCCTTGACTTGAATATCTGTCGAAATCCCTATAACTTCATGTCAGATTTATTTTAATATTGAGACATAATCAAAACCTTGACCGAATATTTATATTCCTTACCTTAGATCCTTGATCCTTATATTCGGTAATTGTAGAAACTTGAGAGATCCTTGTAGATTCGGCCATAAGACAAAAATAGGGATTAGACCCTTCTCTTTCGGCAAATAGAAAAAGAAAGAACTTGATTAATGCTTAGCCTTACCTTTAATGCTTTGATCGATTGCTTCCTTGCCTAGAGTCACGAGTTTTGTCTATGGAGTTTTAATCGGGATCACAGTGTTTTGGCTCGACAATAGCAAAGGAGAGGAGAAGAAAATAGAAGAAGAAGAGATGGATTTTGCTTAAAGAAAAATTCGGCAGAGAGGGGGAGAGAGCAAGGGAATTTTCGGCAACTTGGAAGAGATGAAAGAAAAAGACATTGGCTCTCCTTTTATAGTCGAATTTGCTAGGCCAAGAGTCCTTGACTTGGCCACCACTCTCCCTTAAGATAATATTATCTCATTTATCTAAAAATAAAAGCATTTAATCCATCAATTATCTCCTCAGATAATCCAAATTTAAAATCCCTTATTTATCACTTATTATTCACATATTTATGGAATTAAAACACCTCCTTTCTAGAAGGCTTGTGCCGTCCACCCCTTAGCCTTGGAAGCAAAAATAAAACTCCCTTTTATTTGCTTCCCAAGTGACTCGAACTCAGGCCCAACACCCTGCATGTGGCGCCATTTCCATAGGCCCTAAGTGACATCTTCAGGCCACTTTTCCAAGCCTTTTTGTGTGTCAAACTTTACCAACTTTTTCTTTTAAGGCCATCTTGCCCTTATTTCCTATTTTAAACTTTAAAATTTGACATTTCTGCATCATTTCTAAGTTTCCTAAAATTTTCGATCGGCTCTGTAACTTGCCATTTTTCTTACATTTTCAAGTTTCCAAAATGTTCAGGTTTCCATTTTGGATCATTTCCAAAATGTTCAGAGTTTCAAAATGTTCAAGTTTCCAAAATGTTCACTTTCCTAATTTACTTAGGTTTCCAAAATGTTCACTTTCCTAATTTGCTTAGGTTTCCAAAATGGTCATTTTCCTATTTCCAACATAACATTTCCATACATTCTCGTGTTTCCAAAATCATTCCAAATTTATTCCAAAACACATAAAAGATGTCTTTTGTACAATTAGGCCAAAATGCATAGGCCCTTTTCAGGATGTTACAACTAAACCATTGTATAGTTCTTTCATTTCTACATTTTGTATAAAATAAATCACTAAACCATTTTAAATGAACTATTAGGATCTAAATCGAATAGTTTGACTTTGAGAATTTGTACTATTTTGTGTCTTGAAGCATCATCCGGTTAATCTTTTATCAATGTCTATCAACTACGTTTTAAAGTCATAAACCGCAAAGTCATACGTTTTAATCCAAATTAATCCGATCACTTGTAATGTACTTATATACCTTTGAGAGTAAGATTAACATATTTTTGTCCCTTGTTTAGTGTTTTCACCTATAGTTAGAACTAGACAACCCGATGTCCCTATGAGAAGGTTTATATTGCATATATAAGTTCCTTCATTTTATTACTTTTTTGGGTTGAAAAGTTGGGTTTTGAATAAAAATGGCGGCTTGCAGGATTAGTAGCATACCGCTTTGTTGGTTTTAGCGACTAAAAACAAGGATTTTATGGCCGACGCCAACATTTTTCATGGAGAAACTAATCGGTGAGCATCTTTGATGTGCTATAAAACATTGTTTTACATTTGTTTAGTATATAAATTGCTTCTTTTTTCTTTTTTCTTTCTCATAAAACTTAATATCTATGTATTTTGTTTGTAGCATTTGGTTTTAGTAATGTGCTTGATCAAGGCTTAGGCTGACTAATGCTACTGTACAAAGCCTGCATTTTATGTTGGGTCAAGGTCGAATTTCACTTCACTATAGCTTTTGCAATTGATTATGCTTATGACAATCATCCATCACCTACAAATAGAATGTTCAACATATTTTCGGGAAACCAAGAATTTGGGTTAGAAAAGTATATTATTCAAAGGTCAATAGTTGAAGATTCCTCTTACATGCCTTGTCAGGCAAATCACTGCCGACTACAAGATAAAGTAACAGTTTAACTAATAAATATGTGACAATAATCTTTATTGTTTACATTCAGATGCCTTGTTAATTGGGTTCAAGAAGATATCAGCCTCATTAATATTACTGGTATTTTTTTTGTGGGAGATCTCCTTGGCCAAAAAAATAAAAAAGTCGTCCAATGAATTGAATACAATAATATCTTCTTATAGGATCTACAGAAAACTTTTCTTATGGTATCTAAGAGCAACAAACTGTTGAAATATTACATAAAACATATATTCAAATGTCAAAATTTGCAGATTTCTCTCACATGCCTTGTAAGGCAAGTCACTGTTCTTGTTTTAACTAACTATCATACCCCTGCAGCAAGACAAAATAATATCATTATCATACCCTGCAAGACGATACCAGCTTCATTTATATTACTGGTATTTTGTGATATATCTCCAGGACCAAAATAGTAGCCTATTTGTTGTGATTAAATATCCCATATTCATAAGCAAACAAAGCATTTCTTTATTTTTAATCTCCCTATGCCTTCAAACTTTTGTATTCTGCATTCAAGCGCCTATATATTAACCTTTTTAAGAGAGTAATCCTCAAGCCTACATCACAGCAGCAATGGACTCTTCTAAGCTTCTCATTGCCCTTTTCGTTTTCCAGGTTTTCTTCCTTGCCATATGTCAATCCAAGCAGCTCCGAGAACTCGGACCTTTTCCGAGAATACATAGGAGCTGAATTCAACAACGTTAAATTCACTGATGTTCCCATTGATTCAAACGTTGAATTCCACTTCATTCTTTCATTTGCCATAGACTATGACAGCACCTCAGGTTCTCCTTCTCCAACAAATGGGAAGTTCAATGTCTTTTGGGACTCTGATAACCTCAATCCTTCCCAAGTTTCTTCCATCAAGAGCACCCATTCAAATGTTAAAGTAGCTTTGAGCTTAGGAGGGGACAGTGTGGGAGATAGCTATGCTTACTTCGACCCTTCCTCTGTAGATTCTTGGGTTTCTAATGCAGTTTCTTCACTCACAGATATCATCCAAGAGTACCACTTGGATGGGATTGATATTGACTATGAGCACTTCAATGCTAATCCTGACACTTTCGCTGAGTGCATTGGGAAACTTGTAAAAACCCTCAAGAATAGTGGAGTGATCTCTTTCGCTTCCATAGCTCCATTTGACGATGATGATGTTCAAAGTCATTACAAGGCCTTGTGGAAAAGCTATGGTGACCTCATAGACTATGTCAACTTCCAGTTTTATGCCTACGATCAAGGAACAACAGTCTCTCAGTTCATTAATTACTTCAACACCCAAAGCTCTAACTATAATGGTGGTAAGGTTTTAGCCAGCTTTATAAGCGACGGCAGCGGTGGCTTGACACCGGAAAACGGCTTCTTTACTGCCTGCAGTAGGCTGAAGAGTGAGAACAAACTCCATGGGATATTTGTTTGGTCTGCAGATGATTCTAAGAGAAATGGTTTCCGCTATGAGAAGCAATCACAAGCTCTACTCGCAATTTCCCACTAGTATTTCTCTGTTATCTAACGCACTGAATATGAGTTAAACATTCACATTAGGGGGTGTATTATATGTGTAATAGCTTTCTGTTGTATAAATATATATGGGATATTTGTTGTGTGCCCCTTTTCGCCTTCTACCCTTCTATCGGTAACTTGGGCTTAATCCAATTAATCCATGCAATCACTCTGAAATTAAGAGGCGACATCCAGCATGTCTTGAGTTCGAATCCCGATATTTATAACCTCTACTCATATTAGAGCTGCAGCCTTCTTTGTATTAAAAGGAATGTTCGATGTATATTAATGAAGCTCAATGTGAATGTCAATATTGTGCTATACACAATGGTGGAGAAAAGACTATCAACTACATTTTAAGCCATAAAGCTGTAGAGCTACTTAAGCTTGCATGACCATATATATTGTAGTACATAGTTTATATATTCTAGGCTTGTAATCCCTCGTTTATATTATAATTCAGCTGTTTGTGGTACATAGTTTGATTTAGTTATTTCTCCACTTCTTCTAGTCATTATAATTATATAATTACATACGCTACTAATAAAATTTAATATTATCCCATACCATTGTAGTTTAGAATTTTAGCTGATTTTCCCGCGATATCCCAATCTTGACAGTTACAACTGGAAAAGAAGCAATCTATCTGCTTTCTTGTTGTTTATATAAAATCCGTGAGCTGAAACCATTCCCATTTCTTCAAACTCACATCGAAGAACCCTTTTGCTGCTTTCTTCTCCCTCTGAAATCCGGACGTTATAATAAAACGATGGGTGTTTCTTGGACACGGCTCAAATCATTTCTGAAAGTACTTGTTTCTTGGATTCCAATGGCCACAAACCCCGTCAGATATCGATTGAATACTCGAAATCGTTTCTTCTTATGCCGCACTTGCAGAAACCACCTCCTCTCCTTGGACAACGTCATCTTTACTGTAGTAACTCTCTCTCTTTCTCTCTTATGAATATATAAAGATTTTTCTTTTACTACTGGAACTTCAGTTCTTGGTTAGTTATTCATAGGATTGCTTGTTCTTGATTCTTGTGTTGTTCAAGCAAAGAATGATTGGGAGTTAAAAGCTTTTCATCTTGAAAACCTTATAAAGATTCAAAATGTTCATGTGAGAATCATTGTATGAGTAGATATATACACCTATACGTACATTATATATATTATCATTGTGTAATAGAGTAGAATAAATAGATTAATCATTGCGGTTGCTTGATATTTGTAGTGTCAATGTGAAGAGCGATCCTATATCGACTCGTAGGTCCCTCTTTAATTTTCCAGCGGTGAATGTCCGATGCGATGGATGCAAAGGCACATTGGCAAGCGATTTGTAACATCTTTTCTATGCCTCTCTTTTTGTTTCCCCCATGATTTTGTTTATCAACACTATCTGATTACGCTGTCCTTTAATAAGATTAACTTATTTATTTGTCTTGCTGTTTTCAGTTTACGCTTGATGGTGATAGGCCTCTCCCCTTCATGTGTATATTGGCTTTGAAATACTGAATCATATTCCGAAATTAGAATGAAAAAGGCGGTGGTCGCATGCAGGGACGGTTACTGTATTGGGATGGAACCCAGGTGATTAATGCACCACTCTTCGGAGAAAGGCGACTGAATTACCCAACTCTAAGTTCACTAAGAATGCAAACTTTTCTACGGAGTCTGGTTTTGTTTTTCATTTCAGGATGTATTGTTGGTTTTGTGCTTTATTTGGTTCGCTGAGTACTCATCAAGATATTAGACCGGTATTATAATTGCTATCATCGTAGGTAATTTTCATGGATTTTGTTTCCAAAACCAGCATTATACAAGTGAGCATTGCTTTAAAAACATTGTTTTACATTTGTTTAGTATATAAATTGATCATTTTTATCTTTCTTTCTCATAAAACTTAATATCTATGTATGTATTTTATTGTAGCATTTGGTGTTATAAATATGTATGATGAGAGCCTAGGCTGATCAATGCCACTGCGAAAAACCCTGCATGCATTTGAGCAACGTGAAAGAAAGACAAAATAAACCCCCAAAAATAAGCAATTTATATACTAAACAAATGTAAAATAATGTTTTTAAAGCGCATCAAATATGCTCACTTGAATCAGTTTCCCAGCAAAAGATGTTGGCTTTGGCAACAAAATCTATGAAAACTACCTAAGTTGACATCTATTGTAAAACCAATATAATATTTTGATGAGTACTCAGCTAGTTAAATAAAGTATAAAACCAACAATGCGTTTTGAAATGAAAAACAAAACCAGACTCTGTAGAAAAGTTTGCATCGTTAGTGAACTTAGAGTTGGGTAATTCAGTCACCTTTCTCCGATGAGTGGTGCATTAATCACTTGGGTTCCATCCCAATACAGCAGCTGTTTACTTTTTGTTAATGCATCAGCTGGAAGTTAGTTAGGATCAAGTTGTTAGACTAAGTTCTTGGTTGATACATTATCCAAACTCTTGTATAACTAAGTGAGCTCGGTCCTATTGGGATTATTAGAGTTCAAATCAATAAAAGAAGTAAATCCTGTTTTTTTTTGTTGAGTTTTCTTTGTGGTAGATCTAAACATGGTACCAGTGCCAGCTCTTTTTTTGGCTGAGTAGAGAGGTTTTCTTTGTTTCTTGGTGGTGATCATCTTTCTTGGTTCAATATTTCAAAGATCAGTTTTAATGGTTCCAGAAGTAGATCCTGGTCATGGTGGACATTCTTCCTCGAATGCAGGTGATCAACTTCACACTCCTAATTCAGATCCAGTTGCAAGTTCATGTCGATTGGTCAAAAGAATTCAGCAATTTCCCAAACATGACACGGTTAAGCTCACCGAGAATAATTTTCTCTTGTGGAAACATCAAATTATGCAGCAATATGTGTTATAATCCTCATCATATTTCTCAATTTGTGACTGGTGCAGACGGGAATCTGGTTGACAATCCAGATTTTTTTCCATATAAACAGCAAGATAAGCTTCTGGCCTCCTGGTTACTTTCCACTATATGTGATGAGATTCTACTGTACTTAATAAATGCCAAAACTAGTTATGATGTAGTTATGACCATCGAAAGAAAGTTTACAACTCATTCCAGTATTAAACTTTCAAGTCTGAGACACATGCTGTATTCTCAAAAGAAGGGGCAGCTGTCTATCAAAGAATATTTGTTCAAGATCAAACACGTGTGATGTTCTGGCTGCAGCTGGAACTGGCATTTCTGATCAAGAACAGGTTAGTGTTGTTTTTGTTGGACTTCTAATTGAATATGAATCTTTCGAGTTGTAGCCTCTGCAACTACTGTCTCTCTCGAGTTACTTATTTAGATGTCGAGTGATTGTGAGTCCAGAAAAAATGAATTTGTTAGTAATCTTCCTATGAAAGCTAATGTAGCTTAGAAGCAAAAGAGTGATGAATCAGATCAGTCCAAGAGTTCAGACAAAATGAATTTGCATGCTATACGTTTTTAATCCAAATTAATCCAGCTTGTAATGTACTTATATACCTTTGAATAATATTAACATATTTTTGCCTATTGTTTGGTATTTTCAGCCAATGGTTAGAGCTGGACAGCCCGATCTCCCTATGAAGTCGAGAAGAAGAAGAAGGTTTATATTGCATATATAAGTTCCTTCATTTTATTACTTTTTTTGGGTTGAAAAAGTTGGTTTTTGAATAAAAATGGCGGCTTGCAGGATTATAGGAGCATACCTGCTGATGGTTTTGGCAGTTAAAGAGAAGGATTTTAAGGCCAACGCCAACATTTTTATGCCGGGAAACTAATCAGGTGATCATGTGCTGTAAAACATTGTTTTTATTATCATTTATCATTAAAATAAATTTATTTTATATACTATTAATAAATATAAATATGGTTTTAATATATTTTTTTAAAATTTTTATTATATATAAAGTGTTTGATGGTCAATTTCTATTTTTATGTGTGCAAGGGACACTAATGAGAAAGAGATGGCGAGAGAGAGGAAAGAAGATGCAGAGTTGATGACACGAGGCCTGCTATCATATATGCAACATTCTTTGTTTACAGTTACAACAATACTAGATAGATGAAGCAATCTTCACGTAAGTGCAGTTATGAAGGAACTCCATGGTGTTTGCTGTAACCATCACAACAGACTTGACAATGCAGCTCAAAATGATGGTTTATGCCTATGAATGCCATGCTTCTTCTTTTTGCAAATATCAACTAATGAAAAGATGTACATTGCACAATGATCCTTACATTGTTTAATGATCTCATATGTTCATATTGTGTAATGATCCTTAACATCTTTATAACTGAAAAAGGCTTGGAGCATTTCTACAAGGAAAAGCAAGCGTTGCTTGTTTTTTTTTCTTTTTTTTTTTTTCTTTTCATTTTAGCTTCTGTTGTTGGTTTAAGGGCCGAATGGTCATCAAAATACTGTAAATGTGAGGTTGGCTCTGTTAGTTTTTGCATGATATTGTGCAGTTAAAACAAGGATTTTACAGCCAGGCAACATTTTGTGCAGGGAAACTGTTCAAATATTTTTGATGTGCTTTAAAACACATATAGTTTTACATTTGTTTAGTATATAATTTGCTCTTCTTTTTTTTTTTTGTGGTTTATTCTGTCTTTCTTTCTCATAAAACTTGGTATTTACGTATATATTTTATTGTAGCATCTGGTGTGAGAAATATGTATGATGAGGGCCTTGGCAGGTTAAATGTCACTGTGAAAAACCCTGCATGCATTTGATGTTGTTAACATTGGAGAAGGTCTTTGATATATATGTCTGTAAACTCAAGTACTGTCGAATTTCACTTGACTCCAGCATTCGTGGAGTTTAAATCCTGGTATTTATAAACTCTTCCCATGCCGAAGCTGCAGCTTCCTTTGTACCAAAAAGAAAATTTGACGGATATTAATGAAGCTCTATATATGATATAAACAATGGTGGAGAAAAAGACTACTTATTTGTTTAATTTTTCCTACGTTCTGGGAACTAAATACTTCTATCTAAGAAAACACAGCATTTTTAAATAAAATAAAATCCACAAGTACCAAAACTTAAATCGAAATTTTAATTGCATAAATTCCAATTATTACAATACAATTAAATACTTTAAGATCTTAATATAATCATATCATGAACAACATGGGCCATTCCCATAATATACTTTTCCACAAGGCCTAATGCTCAAACTCTGCACATTTAAATTTCGAGAGTGGGGAATTTGCAAGACCTGGTTATCCTTTAAACAAGATTCCAGTTTTGAGTTTTGTAAATGGGAAAACAAAGCCAGCAAAACTTTTAAGATCATCGCGCATCTCACCAAAGATCATTTTGCCTTAGATTTAAAATAATAAAGTGATAACATATGGGTATATCAAGTGAGTTCTTGAAGAGGCGATGAATTCGATGGAATAGAAACACCTCATCAGGTGCTTGAAGAGGCGTAGACACACGGCTATTTACCAAGAAAATATCAACATTTACACGAGGTTGAATTTGAACCTGTCACCTACGGCATATAGGACACCCCTCAACAATAATGAAATTTGAAGACAGTGATACCTTTTTTCTCGCAACAAAATTAGCGACACGAATCAAAAACAAAATCTGTTAGCTTATCTGCTTAAGTCTTAAAAAAATTTCAGTGCCTCTGCAACTGTCATATACAGCAACTCGAGACCTAAATATTCATTGGTGGGTCCCGACACCCAGGCCGACAGCAAGATTCAAAGCACTGAACAAAAAATTAATATCATCTAATTATTTATAACATGGATGGATGCAATGATAGATGAGAAATGATAACTAAGAGGAAAGTCAAATCCACAATAACAAGAAACACATATTTTGTCAAACTTGTTCATAATGCCATATGATTCTCCAGCACCTTTAACAAACATTCTTATATATATTTTCAAGTTTGGTTATGATTAAAGAAAAATGCATCAATAAAATGCTCCTTCATTCTTGTAAGATAATCAAAGCATGCAGCATATGTCACCGCCTATGCATAAGATGAGAGACCAAGTTCTGATCTACCTTCTACTTGCATGGCTCCTGCATTATCAACTCCAGGGATCCGAAATCAGTTATCAAGCTATTGACTCAGGCAATCTTCACCCCCTACCCCCTCCCTTTTCTCGGTTTTAGCATTCAATGCGTTGCATACAACTACATGAAAAAGGCTTTACATATAGCTTCTAAATTCTAATGCATTTATGTTCTTTTTCTATAGTGCCAACAGTTCACTTCAAGTTCAGCAGACCTAGAAGCCTAATGCTGAGGTCACGTGTTAGAAATGCATTGCCTACCTGGGTAAGCACTATGTAGTCTCTTTCTATAGTAGCTGGTATAACAAAATCCATTCACTAAACAACTACTTGCTACTGTAAAATGGTGAAAAAACAGGTTGAAATGAAGAAGATTCATAAATCCCCATCCAGCCCCAACCCAGTCGAAAATCGCCGGTCACCATCTAAACACTAAGGTGATACAAAACAGAGTGGAAGTCAGATGTCCCTATGTAGGTTTTTGTGCTTGTACAAAAATGAATTTTACTTCGAAGGTTCATGTGAGAAAGCAAGTATTGATGTACTCGTATATGCTTCTATTATGTATTAAACTTTCTACACGAGTTAGTTCTGGTTCTCTCACCTAGTAAAGGGTAGTTTTGTTTGTGATGGTATGTTCGGTTTTCTTCAGTCAGAAGGTAATCCTATGTCGATACAATATTCTACAATATAATGCTTCTAGTCATTGCAGCTACCCAAAATGCATGTTAGACTATCCAATGTTTGCAGAAATAAACACACACATGAAAGGAAATGCGGGCTTGTTTCGAACCTTGACTGTGACTGTAAGTAAATATGTCAACAAGTGGCTCCTCAGGTGACTGAAACAATTTTAAACAAAGAACTGCTGACAAATCTTCATGAGTGAGGAAATCAATTATTAGAAGAATAATCATGCTACAGAGGTTCAGATCAGATAAGAGGAAGCGATGAAGGTGTAACTATTAGCACTGCAAGACCAGATCCCTATCACAAAACCTTCCAGGAATGAGGCTTGACATGCTTAATAGCTAGCTCAACATGCCACAAGATAAAAATGTCAGGTTAGTACTTAGTTTAATCAAAATTTCTCAAACCAATCAACAATCATACGAAAAATAGGGGCCTTTTGGAGCATGGATGTGGAGTATTTCATGATTTTGCAACGTATCTTGAATGAGCCAGCATCAAAATTGCCACTATCCTAAAAATAATACAATTCCTTTAAATATATGAGACTCACCGTAAACTAAAATAATTCAGTGTACAATCATCTTATACAGCACGCTTCCGCTTAGATCTCTTGCTTCGTCTTGGCTGAGAAATATTAGGAACTTGATTGCTTGCACTTGAAGAATATGCTTCTTCGAGAGCCTCATCACCCTGTTGCAGACTTGAAATTAGTCATTATCTTCTGAAAATAAACGGGGTAAAATTCATATTTGCATTAATCCACCAGCTGTAGTTGGCACAATTTCGAACGGTAAAATATTAGGAAAGCATCCAACCACCACATCAAAATACCAGCCTTCTACCTAAACACCTAAAAAGTGGTTTTATGATTATTGACATAGAAAGGCCAAACCTACCATACCTGTATAGATTGTTACAACAGAAATATGTAATGCAATTTAACATATATTCTTCAAGTACAGAAAAAGAGAATCACCGGCGCTGTTTTAGAGTTAACTACAGTTATCTGCAATAAAACTCATTATGCATATAAGACAAGTCAAGTCTGGTTATAGCTAATGTCCCCTCATGTTACCAATTAATCCTCCCCACGTTAATAGCATATCATGCTTGCACTCACGCACAAAAGGAACTGTTTGATTTTATTACATAGTTCAGTCAATATTGGATCTTGCAGCAGTGGAACCCACCTACAGATACCACAAAATCGAAACTTTGTGTATGTAATCATGCTGCATAACATGCAGAGGCAGATTAATTTCATCTTTCCCTAAAACTGACTAGCTTTCAATGTCATTATTTGCTTCTTGTTCACTGTCCTAAATGACTATTTTAGAAGATCCATACATGACAGTTAAAAGTAGTATTATCATCACAAATGACTTCATAGAATTCAACTTGCAAGGGAAGCTAAAACCTTGCAAATGGTCCCACAATTATTCTGTTAGACAACTGTCAATCTAAACTTGTCATCATTATTTTCTGGAAAGTGAAAGTTATAATATTACCTTGCCCTTAGTCTCTTCATCTGATTCCCCATCAGAATCAGATGCTGAGTCTAGACTCTGAAACTCTTCTGCTGGCAGAGCCTTGCTTACTTTCTTCTTCTTCTCTTCTTCTTTTAACTGCCTGAACCTGTCAATTTCCATTTATTTTTCAGCATGCTAAATTTGAAGCAAAAACAGAACCG
The DNA here is from genome assembly GCA_025506655.1 of Gossypium rotundifolium. Classification (NCBI taxonomy): domain Eukaryota; kingdom Viridiplantae; phylum Streptophyta; class Magnoliopsida; order Malvales; family Malvaceae; genus Gossypium; species Gossypium rotundifolium. Next base: position 13,135,873 of record CP106723.1, on the reverse strand, counting down.
TGTACATAATTTAAAAAGCCAAGCACTAACCTATCCCCAGCCCGTGCTGGCTGAGCAGCAGACCGTTTTGCACGTCCTGCAGTAATAATTCCACTTGCACTCTCATCAACAACAGGTTTCGCACCACCTAATTTGCGAAGCCACACTTGTTGTGCAGTGCTAAGGACGTTGTTCGTGAACCTGAAAATGGGTACACCTCAGAAATGACAATCTATACAGCTTAAAAGGAAGCTGAATTTTTAACATTAAGTTTGGGTGTAACACTACTTAGAATAAGGAAAAATGCACAGTGCTCAAGCAACCAATTTCATTTAGAAGGCTAGAATGAGCAACATGTTTATACTACATGCAACAGGAAATGACAAACAAGAACAGAGATTCACACATATTACGCGCATAGTATGAAAGCAAATGAAGATAAAAGTTATATGCGGAGACACTGGGGTGGGTGCTCAAATTAAATCCAGAGGGAATGAAATGCTCTGAAGCTGGGACAATTATTCTCATGTATGCAAGTTCAGTTACATATTTTATGCTAATATATACAAATTCCAATTGGATATTCACATCCAACCTCAAAGAGCATTATTAACAACAGAAAATAGAAGAAAATGAAGTTTGCAAGTACTAGTCCCGCTGGCACATAATACATCATAAGTTAATGATAGCACAAGAATATGAAGTGCTCCGTTCATGCTTTTGAATCATGGCCATATAAAAACCACCGCATGCAGTATATATTGGTAACACGATTAGAAAACAAACTAGAAGCAAAGTGCATATTACTAAGGCTATTGGTTTCAATAAAATTGCCAAAAGAGACCAACCAGTAAATAGATAATCCTGACGGAACAGATAATGAAAAGTAACCAATCATAAGCGGAAGAAACTTGAAAACAAGAAGTGTGTTCTTTTGGGCTGGATCATCTGTCTGTCAAAAGAAAATTTGAAAGATTCAAACTTCTTAACAAATTAATATGCAAAATAAGAATGAAACGGAAGTAGTGAGACAAGTTCTTCTTACCTGGGGTGGCTTCATCAGCTCCATTGAAACATATTGACTGACAACAAGAAGCACAGGTAAAACAAGGTATGCAGCAGTGTCATGCCAACCCAATGGTGGATGGCCATCCTGCACGACCATTGTCCTTCATATGTTAGAAAACAGAATTAGATATATGAACCAAAGACAGAACATGGTCTCCATGCCTGGTTAACAGAAGCTACATCTGAAATCTCTAATTTGCTATTTGTAATTTAACTTCAGCTGTAAATTGCGGTTAAGCCATATCTTTACACAAATTTAGCAGCTATTTTAAATTTATAGTTAAAATTTTTTAATCCTTGGCAATCAAAGATGAAGATGCTACAAAGTATGAAGGTAGTTAAAAAGGTAAAACCAATACAATTAATCTTCAAAAACTAGCGGTCTCCCCTCTCACAACTGCTAATAAATATATCGATGCCAAAGAGGCTCAAATCACTAACAACAGTCAGTCTCTTTAACAACTCTGTACAACTAGAAAAAAGGAAAAGAAAAGGAAAGTTGTCACGGACAAGCATAAGATACAACAAAAAAGGCCATGTAATATAAAATATTGCAATATGCAAAAATAACAAAGAGAATCGTTAACCATATAAGTTTAGAGGGTAAGTTTATTACCACAAATGGAATAAGCCAAGAAATTCCAGACCCGCTTTGTCGAGCAGCAATTGTAGTTGGCCCACCCAAAGATGGGATCCAAAAGAAACCTTCTGTGAACAGCCCCTTTGAGTAAAAATTCGCAGCAATCAGTAATGAAACTTATTTAACATGTGAAAGAGTTTTCCAACATCTCTCAGAAATCAGAATGCAATGCTACGTCTAACTCTTTATTACCTCATTTGCCACATTTGAGAGAGCTTGATACAGGCCTATCCAGACTGGAATAGTGGCTAAAGTAGGGAAGCAACCTGCAGAGAAGAAGATTTAAGATACAGATGAGCATTGCCACACGAAGTTAACAACTACAAGACCTGGCATCTCTGTGAAAAGAAGAGAGGAAAAAAGGCCTGAAGAAAAGAATGGCACGAGAAAGCTTTGCGTCATAGATTCATTATTCATTCTAAATTTTAATATAATTTTAATATTTAAGTTCAAGTCCACTGCCATACAACAATCACAAACTCTGTATCACCAGCTTTTAATATAAGCTGGATACCAACGAAGCAAAAACCCATCATTCAAAAGAACCTAAATTTAATTAAACATGAAAAATAACCATACAATCTAAAGTAATTAATCAAAAGGATACCTGCCATAGGATTAACATCATACCAACGAAGCAAAAACCCATCATTCAAAAGAAGCTAAATTTAATTAAACAAGAAAAATAAACATACAATCTGAAGTAATTAATCAAAAGGATACCTGCCAAAGGATTAACCCCAGCCTGCCTATACAAGCGAGATGTTTCAAGTTGTATTCTCTCCTAAAATAGCAGCAAAAGAAAACCAATAAACCAAAACGAACCATTCCAAAAAAAAAAAAAATAGTAAATACTCAAATTCAGACTTCAGTATTACCTGATTGCCTGCATATCTTTGTTGGATAGCTTTTATTTTTGGCTGAAGATTTTGCATAGCTAGCGTTGATTCCACCTAGAAACCATCGTCAAGAACTAACTGTTAATAATCGAGTAAAAAGTAGTCAAAGTTTTAAGCACTTTCTTTTCCTAGACAAGTTAAACCAAAGGCAAACCTGCTGCTTTGTCAAAGGAAATGTAGCAACTTTAACTAAAACCGTAAGTAATATAATCGCAAATCCATACGCGTAAGGCACGTGTAACGTGGATAATCCATCTTTCAACACCTAAAAAAACATAAATAAACGAAATTTAGTTAGACAATTAATCAGTAACCAGTTCTTGATTGATCTCTCTAATATGTGTTTATAAAGAGAGAGAGAGAAATGTTACCTTGAGAACGAATTCCATTCCTTCAGAGATGAAGCCGAACCAGCCACCGTTTTTCTGCACGGCAGCATCAGTAGAACCGGCGGTGGTGGCAGCTGGATCGGCCGCAACAGCAGCGTCGGCGAGAGTGTATAGGAGGCTCTCGGCTTTCTTAAAAAGTGCTTGGAATTCAACGGAGGAGCCGAGTGAAGTAATCGGAGGGATTTCGTTAAAGCTTAGACGGACTCTGGTAGAAACAAGTCTACGGTTAGGGAGCGTGTACAGACCACCATGACGAGAGAATTTTGATGATGATGGCAGCGGAGTGCCGATGAACGGCTGTGATGAAATCAGAGTTCTCGCCATGGATTTTGCTTGATGAAGGAATTTTGAGAACCAAAAGAAAAGGGAAGAATTTTCTTCAGAGAGTCATGAGTGGGGAGAAATGGAGATGAGGTTATGGCAGACAGGCAGTGTGTATTTTTTGAATTATCTTTATTTTTATGGTTACATTTAACTGAAATGAACCACCAAAATATCTATTTTGGATTTCATCCTTCTATTTTGTAAAAACTAAAACATTAATCCTTTTTTGCTTTAATTTAATTTATCAAAATTTCTTGAGAAGTTAATTTAATTAACTAATATTCTTAAACCTCACCGCTAAAATGAAAATTCAGTTGTTCAACAGTTTATTAGTAAAAATAATAATTTAATAATTTATTTACAAAAAATTAACAAAATCATCCGTTAAAGTTAATATGTTTACTAATTAACTATATTAACTTTTCAGTTTTGAAGAAAATCAGAATTAGACACAAAAATCCAAGAAACGCATTTCTTACGGTGGATTTTCCGGCCAGTAAGCTTAATCCATGTCATAACGCCCCGTAAGATTGAGATTAAAATAACGCATGCAAATGGGTAAAATACTCAAAAATACTAACAAAATAATTTATTTACGAAAAAATGTCATTTAAAAATATTTACGAAAAAGAGTCGTTTCAATCGCGTTTTGAGGGAAAAGCAAAAAGCGTCCATAGGCGCTTTATACCACCTCAAAGAAAGTCTTGCCACATAAGCGTCTTTCTTTGAGGTGGCATAAAGGATCCCCAGAGGCGCTTTTAGCTCTGCAACAATAAAAAAAGCGTAAAAAACCTATAAAACCCCCAACCCTTTTATTTTTTCACATTTTAATCCTTACTCATTCTTTTATCAAATTCCTCTCAAATTCCTCTCAAAATTCTCTTTAAGTCCTTCAAACTTCCTTTAAAATTTGAAATAGTCCTTTAATATTTACAAAAAGCCCTTTTTTAATTTTTTAATATATTTTTTGAAATTTTAAAACTTTCGATCGATTACAAATAGCGGGAATTACTTGTCAGGCAAAGAAGCACATTTCAGTCGAGCAATTGCAAATGGTAAGTTTTTATTTTAAATTTTCAATATTATTTAATATTTTTTAGGTCTATGCAATTTTAATTAATTTTTATTTTATAATTTTTTAACAATCATGTAGATCGGATGTTGGAATGTTATATTCATAACATGCATGGCCCCGTCATAGATTGATCGAGAATTACTGCGGAAGCGGGTTTTTGCACATGGCCACGATAGTAGGGGTTCAAATTGGGCCGCTTTGATCGGTCGCGTTGATAGAGAGGTGGAGACCAGAGACGACACTTTCCATCTTCCATGCGAGAGTATACCATCACTTTGGAAGATGTGCATTGCGATTAGGTTCTTGGATGGGCCGAATTGCCCAGAGTCACCGAATCCAAGAACTTCGGTGATTGGGGAGCCGTATGCTCTGAAGCTTCAGGTGCCATTAGGATAAAATTCAAGGAGCTCGGATCGAGATAGCACAGTTACTGAGACACATTCCGGAATGAATAAGGGTTCTACCGAAATAGAAAGAATACTGATGCCTTCGGGCATACATTCTTGAGATAATTGGAGGCTATCGATGCTGAACCTTTCTAGAAACCTCAGACACCGAGATAGTCTTTGGAACTTGTTGATTTGAAGCGGTAGGTGAATTGAGTTGGGGTGCATCGTCTTGCTCGAGGTTGTATCGGGAGATGTCTTGGCGACTACGCTGAGTAAAGCGAAAATCGAGGTTGCTTATCACTCTGCAATCATGGGCATGGTTTCGATTTCGATTTTTACAACCTCGACTCGACCACCCATATTCATTCCCACTAATAACGAGTAAATTTAATATTATATTTTACAATTATTTCGTAGATTTATAGTATAATTGTATACTAAAATTTATTTAATTAGGTGGAACCATTCATGAGTCATGTTGGAATACCTACCTCGCTTGAAGAAATACTGCTTATTGGACCAACAGTTTAATCACAAGTAAGTTTCAATTTTGTATTTATAATTTAGTATTTCATATTTAGTGTCTAGTATTATGTATATAACTAATATTTTGGTAATGTTAATATAGTTTCAATGGACACTGTGACGAGGATCCGAAAATTGAGGCGATAATTAGGAAGAGTTATTCCAAAATCCGAGCAGTTGTACGTGAAGGTCCCATTGATCACCTATGCGACGTGGAGATGCACCGTCGAGATCAAGTTCTGCGACAATTTGGATTCAGCAACCTATTCTCGTGCCACCTAAGGTGTTCGATGATGAGCACAAAGTGGACTTCTGGCGGTACTACGGATTGGCCAAGATTTTGGTCGACATATATCGAGGCGATGGGAGAAGGTATGACTATTTACCTATCCGGAATCGATCATCATTCACGAGTTAGCGTGCGTGCGAATACATGCCATGGTTTAGGATCCATGGTAAGCCGTATCTGTTGTCGGAAGAAGAGGCGGCAGCAACCGTGAACGAAGGAGCGTCGGGGCCCTTTAAATTTAAGGAGAAGGGTAATGAGGCGGGGCCATCAACACCGCCGACCACGATCCGCCGAACTGTCGATTCGGTAAACGACAAACATTCTGACCTTTACCCTTTATACGGTGCATATCATACCCACGATATGTATCATCTAACCCATATATGTTTCCTTTTCCCGTCCACCCGAGTTGGAATGCATGGCGGGTTCGAGTCCGTTCCCGACTATTTTCGCTGGCCAGCTGATCTTGAGGCCATCGTCGCGTGAGGGATCACAAGAGGCGCCGTCGGGGAGCACTTCTTTCTACGACCCTCCTTCGCCATACGGGATTCAGACACTCTCGCCGTGGTTTATACAAACACCTCCGGGTTGTTATTTTATCAATATGGGTCATCCTCGCAACACCCAACAGACCAGTCTTGGGAGGCAGGAATCCTCGCTGAGGTTCCGACCCTCCGAAGCTAGGCGAAGGAGGAATCCGAGCATAACACCGATCGCCCAGTGTAGCTTGATTCCGACCAGCATCAACAACGATTAGATGACTTTTTTATTTTTTAATTGTAATATAATTTTTTAATTTTAATTTTTTAATAAAAGAAAAAGTTTTAATATCTTTAATAAAATAGAATTAGTTTAATTTTTTATTGTAATTTAGTTTTTATATATTTAATAAAATAATGACTTTTTATTTTTTATTGTAATTTAATTTTTAATGTAATTTAATTTTTTAATGTAATTTAATTTTAATATCTTTAATAAAATAGAAATGGTTTAATTTTTTATTATAATTTAGTTTTATATATTTAATAAAATAATAGTTTTTTATTTTTATTGTAATTTAATTTTTATTTTTTAATGTAATTTAATTTTTTAATGCAATTTAATTTTAATATCTTTAATAAAATAGAAATAGTTTAATTTTTTATTGTAATTTAGTTTTTATATATTTAACAAAATAACAGTTTTTTATTTTTTATTGTAATTTGATTTTTCCTTTTAATAAATTAAAACTTGAATAAAATAAAAGTTCTTGTACAAAAGTTCACCGTTTTCATAAAAAAAATAGAAATTACATAGCCACGAAGAGACAAAAAAGCTAAGAACACGGTCAACTATTTCAATTTAGACACGAGCGAGATGTATGCCCCGGGTTCCTACACCATCCGTCTGACCTACTTTGGTTGCTCGTTTCTGATATCCATATTGTTACGTATTCTACTCGAGAAAGGTCGACCTTTTGGTTTGCGCCTCAATTGTCTATCCGACAACAGCTTATACGGTGCAAGCGATACTGACGGCCACTTACGTTCATCTGGGACTGGTGGGAATACGTGTCTCTACACGTTGCACATGTTTTCTAATTTATACACTTCGTCGACATAGCTCATGGGATCAAGACGGAGATTCTGACAAGCCGCAAGTACATGAGCGCATGGGTAACGAAATGCATCAAATATCCCACAGTTGCAGGTCCTATTTGTCAAGTGTACACGATACTGTCTGCCAATAATACATTGGTTCGGTTTTTCAAACTCCGTGACACGAAACCATAGGCTGTCACGATCGTGACATACTATGTGCATGGTGTTGGCCCGTGCCTTCCCCTGATTATTTCTTGCAAGACCTTCGGGCTCCATACATGGCCTCTTTGCATCTACCCTCTATAACTCGCTGCTCGCTTCGAAAATAGTACCGCTAAATGAAAATATATCATCGCTGGCCCGATGTAATCGACGGATGACGAGTTTCTTTTAGAACAAAATTTATGCATTCAGCCAGGTTTGTGGTATATGACCATATCGTAGGTCATGGTCGTATGCTTGTGTCCACTGTTTGAAAGGAATATTGCACGGTAGTTTGCGCCTTGGTTATCGGCGCAAACTCGCCAACATCTCTTGAAAACGGTCATTATTGATCTCGTACCCTACCAATATACGTTGATAGCTCTTCAATTGAGAATAAATTGAATATTACAAACGATATTATATTAATAGATATTATATACCCATATCGGTCACTTGCTGTCGCTGACTTTTAGATCGATGTTGCCCGTAGTAGTTGGATGCAACATGCCTTAGGCAATATCGATGGTGTGTGTGATGCCACAGGCTTCCCTGGTGCTCTATTGCGGCTAGTATTCCAGGGCCCCGATCCGATATAACGCATATATCAGGTTAGGGGCAGACATGCCTCCTTAACCTAGATAGGAAGAAGTCTCAGTTATCAGCTGACTCTCCGGTGTTATTGCGAACGTAATCGGAAGGATTCTCCCACAGTAGTCTTATGCCACACTAGCAATAGCCGATGCGTATATCTACCATACATAAAGGTACCTTCAATTTGTACCAATGGCTTGCGATATATAAAGGCATCTCGGCATTGCTTAAATGTCGAAACGGATGCTTGAACACTGCGCATCTATGGAGTAAGCGATCGTTGTAGTACGGGGTTACATTTCAAAGTGCATTATCTTTTGCTCGGGACATATGTCTCCAACACTTGACACCACCTGCTACACTTCATTATATGAAGCGTCCACCGACCATGCAACTTTTGTAACACTTTCGCTTGCTATCCAAGCCTTTTTGTAAGAGGCGTGTACCCCAATTGGCTCTGAATATTGCTAATTAAAGTAAGATTGTAGTCTTGGGATCGGCCTTCACCGTCGAGATTATTAAGTCGACCAACATGCTGAATGCATCTTGGATGATCTTGTGTAACTCTTGTCAATGAAGTACGTTAAATAATACAACATTACATAATATTAGTATTATTCAAAAACATTGAACACATAGTGGTACTGTACTGGCAAGACATGTATGTGGACCTTTGTACTTTTTAATCTCCACAAGCCTATCCTTTTCCTCAACGAGGCGATAATTTTCCATGAACATGTACCGTCTTGCATTGCACACTTCGCCTCGTACTTATCGAGCTTGGGTTTAACCACTTTGTAGTTAACCCCGTTCTTGATGCTGTATTGTTTCAATGCAGCAAGAAAAGTATTCTTGTTGGAAAACTGGTTACCAAATTCTAATTGGTCTGAATCCAACGAAGAAGTTGTACGGTCACGCGTCCGGTGTGGTAGTTCAGGAAACTCCAATGCATCATCTTCAGATAGATCAACATTATGCATGTGGGCTGGATGCGAGTCCGCCCTGAATAGTGGATCTTCTTCTTCTTCGTCTGAACCGCCCTCAACATTTTCAGGTACAATTAGAACAGGCTCCAGTTCAAAAAATAATCCAACTTCTGCACCATCGGGCCTGGGCTCCCGAGGTGGAACCACATCGGATTCATCTCCGACCCTCCATAACTTGCAACAAACGATGGCCCCTCGCCGGTGGATGTCATGGGGAGTACATTATCCCTCCTTAAACATCTTTCGTAAGGTTCCCAATCATATGTGGATTGCCAACCACTAGAAGTTGATGACGTCCCCCACTAGAAGCGTTTTGGCCAATGTTTGTTTAGAAACGTCTTCTCAAAATAATTTTTTCGGAGACTACTATAGCAAAAGAGCGTCCACATGGGAGCTCTTTTCAGTACTCTTACTGATAGTGAATCCTTCTTGAAGCTTTTTTGGCCACATACAATTGTCACAAAAATTTAATTAATTTTTTGGGCTAATGTATTTTGCCCAAAACCCTATATATATATTTTTATCCTAGCCCAGAATCCTTAGAATATCATACTGTAATTGGACGGGGAGGGAGGACAAAAATGCGTCCACGCGTCGTAGCGTTTTCTGGTGATTCAAAGACAAAGCGCACCTTTAAGGACGCACTTTGTGCCACCTCAGCAAAGCACGCTTACAGTAGTCTCCGGGAAAATTATTTTGAGAAGACGTTTCTGAACAAACAGTGGCCAAAACGCTTCTAGCAGGTGCATTTGTCGGCATGAGTCTTGAAAAAGAGCTCCCACGTGGGCGCTATTTTGCTACAGTAGTATCCGAAAAAATTATTTTGAGAAGACATTTCGAATAAATAATGGCCAAAACGCTTCCGGCGAGGTGCCTTTGTAAGCATGAGTATAAAAGAGCTCCCGTGGGCGCTCTTTTCTCTGATGTCTCCGGAAAATTATTTTGAGAAGACGTTTACGAACAAATAGTAGCCAAAACGCTTCCAACAGGTGCCTTCATCGACATAGTCTTGAAAAAAACTCCCGTGTAGACGCTCTTTTGCTCTGATGAGTCTCCGGAAAATTAGACTATCGTCGACCAATTTTCATTCTTAGGTTGCATGAAGGAAATTGAGGCAAAAGAAAAAAATTGAAAATGAGTGAGCGTATTAATGTTGTTATTTACTACGATGGTGAAGTTTGTGACACGAAAATAGTGTTGTTTTCTTATCGGAGAACACAGTAGCGACTTAGTTTTAATCGGAACATCGATTTGGTAGAACTTAAAAAAATTAGGCGTAAAATATTGAACAACGCCAATGAAAGTTCGATCTATTAAGTATATAAAAATTAAATTACATTAAAAATAAAAATTAAATTACAATAAAAATAAAAAATGTTATTTTATTAAATAAATAAAAACTAAATTACAATAAAAAATTAAACCATTTCTATTTTATTAAAGATATTAAAATTAAATTAATTAAAAATTAAATTACATTAAAAAAATAAATTACAATAAAAAATAAAAAAACTGTTATTTTATTAAATATATAAAAACTAAACTACAATAAAAAAATTAAACCATTTCTATTTTATTAAAGATATTAAAACTTTTTCTTTTATTAAAAAAATTAAAATTAAAAAATTATATTACAATTAAAAAATAAAAAAGTCGGTCCGAAAAAGTGTTGATCCGGTTGAAATCGATTGCCACAGGCGGTTCGGCGATTCTGTATTGAATTCCTCATTCGTCTAGCTTCCGGCGGGGGTTGTGGAACCTCGGGCGGGGATTCCGGTTCCTCCGGCACTGGGTCTGGTTGTGGATGTTGCAAGGATGACCCACCTTGATAAAATAACGACCTGGAGGTGTTTGCATAAACCACGGCGGGGGTGTCTGAATCCCGTATGGCGAAGGAGGGTGGTAGAAAGAAGTACTCCCGACGGCGCCTCCTGTGATCCCTCACGCAACGATGACCTCAAGATAGGCTGGCCAGCGGGAGTAGTCGGGAACGGGCTCGAACCCGGGCATGCATTCCAACCTAGGGTGGGACTGGGAAAAGGAAACATATATGGGTTAGGAGGATACATATAAGGGGTAGAATGCCTTTTGGCATAAAGGGTAAAGGCAGTGATGTCGGTGTCGTCAATTTGAGGATGGGCCGATAGCGTGTCGTTGTTGTTGATGGCCCCGTCTCATCACCCCTTCTCCTTGGATTTAAAGGGCCCCAACGTTCCCTTCGTTCACGAAATTGCCGTCGCCTCTCTTCTTCCGACAACAGATACGGCTTACCATGGATCCTAAACCATGGCATGTATTTCGGCACGCACGCTAATTAAGGAATGATGATCGGTTCTCGGATAGGTAAATAGTCATACGGTTCTCCCGTCTCGATATGTCTTGACCAAAATCTTGGCCAATCCAGGTGCAAATTGCCGTTTAAAAATTAATTAATAAAATTGCATAGACCTAAAAATATTAAATAATATTGACCAAAATCTTGACCAAAATCTACAATTTGTTTAAAAATTATAAAATAAAAATTACATAAATTTCATAGACCTAAAAATATTAAATAATATTAAAAATTAAAATTAAAACTTACCATTTGCAATTGCTCATTGAGATGTGCTTCTTTGTCTAGACGAAATAATTCCCGACCATTTGTAATCGATTGAAAGTTTTAAAAGTTTCAAAAAATATATTAAAAATAAAAAAAAATTAAAAGGGCTTTTTTGTAAATATTAAAGGACTATTTCAAATTTTAGAGGAAGTTTGAAGGACTTAAAGAGAATTTGAGAGAAATTTGAGAGGAATTTGAGAGAAGAATGAGTAAGGATTAAAGTGTGAAAAAAATAAAAGGGTTGGGGGTTTTATAGGGTTTTTTTACTGTTGGGCCTAACGGTCAAAAAAATTTGGCCATTTTTTTGACTTAGAGGGCTAAAGCTAAGCTCTGGGACGCTTTCTTTGGTGTTCCCAAAACGTCTTGGCGTGGTATGCGCTTTCTTTGAGGTGGCACAAAGCGCGTCCCGAGGCCACTTTCTTTGGCGTTCCCAAAACGCTACCGGCGTGGACGCGCGTTTTGGGGTGAAACGGCCTTTTTCCATAAATAAATTATTTTTTGGTATTTTGGGTATTTTACCCGTCCATTCGCTATACAAATTCGGTGACTCACTTAAATAATAATATAAATATAAATATATAATTGATAGAGGTAATAATATATCCTTAATAAATTTAAAATGTATAAAAAATTAATATAAAGTTTTGGTTTGATGATAAGTTTAAAATTTGACCAATATTTTAAAAGATATTTTATAATTTTTCTAATAAAATTGATGTCCAATAGTAACTCAATCAAAGGCCTAAACCATTGCATATGTTATGTTTGAGCTTTTCTTTTCCTTTTTTTAAAAAATCTTTTATGCTTACAATATAATACTATTACCATTAAGTCAAAGGGGAAAGGATTGTATAAACGATGTGTAGTATTATCATATCCACTTTTCAATAGATTTATGCCACTTCATATTTTTATCCCGAATTTGACATTTTATCACGAAAAAATCAAATCCAATTTAAAATCCTAAAATTCAAGATAAAATACTAAAATTCGGATAAAATCGATATAGCATAAATCTATTGAAAGGATCTGATTAACTAACATCACTATTCATTCAATCCTTTCTCAAGTCAAAGGTTGTTGACATGTGCGAGTTTTTTCTTTAGATTATTATGTTCACTTTATTTGAGTTTTAAGCGTACACATATGAGTTTGCTTTTAGATAATTTTGAATTTAAGTCTTATTGTGTATAAGCTTTGTCCAAATTTATCTTGGTTTAGGTTTAAATATATTTGAGTTCTTGTTATGTTTTTTAGTTGCTTCTAATTTTATTTAATCAAATATGTATTGTTTGTGATTTTTAAAAGAAAATCTAATTAATCTTATCATAATGATTTTAGTATCACTATTAGAGTAAAATTTGAAGGTTAATTTTTATTTTAATTTAACTAAATTTTATTTAGTTTTATATTATTATTATTTTATTAAATTATAAAAGGAGGATAAAACTCTACTAATAATGCGATTAGCGATTCAAACCTATATCACACCTAGAGCAGTGAATATACTAACTATCAACCCAACACAAAAGATTAATTATTAAGTGATATGGAATCCCAAACATAAATGTTAGATATAATAAATGAAAATTAAAAGCGAGTAAAAAATTGAATCTCTAAATTGGATTTAAAATTTGGAAATTTAGAAATAAATAATGAAAATAAAAATTAAGGAAAATAACAATTGAAGAATGAAAAGATCAAATAACAAGAAATATTGTGGTAGATGTTAGGAAAATTAGTTTAGAAAATAGTAATTTTAAACACAGTGGTAGTTTAAAATTACTTTCCTTAAAACTGAGTTTTATGGTATTTATAATAATAAACTCTTAATTGAATTATTATATGTGCGAGTTGATTTAAGTCTTTTCTCGGCCTTTTACCAAATGAAATTTTTACTATTTTCGAATCTCGAATTACTTTGAGTGTGAGCTTAAACAAAATAAATCGAATGCGTGAAATCTTTTTTAACTTTTAGTGAGAAAATTAATTTTCTCTATGGGAATTAATTTTTTAATCTTTATGGTATTTATAATAATAAACTTTCGAATGTAAAATAAAATGATTTAGAGTTCGTTTTAAATAAATGAAATAGATCTTCTATCTATATAATACTTGAATCCCATAAAAAAATACACCACAAATCAATATTCTAAAATTGAAAATAACAACTTTGGTGAACTCAACCCAATCATTTATGCATCATATTGATTTCTAGCCAAGATTGAGATTGTTCTTTAATTAGGGATTGATCGAATGCTTTTCTTCTTAAAACTGGAAAAATTCAATTAATGGTAAATTATTAGTGGTTGCCTAAGCTTCGTTTTTATATGCCAACATTCTAAAAATCCAAGAATTATGAACAAATCATGCAAAATTCGTAATAATGAAAGCCTTCTAATGTAAGACCTAATAATTAAAGGATAATAATCAATATGACATTAATGAAGCACATAGCCAGCATATGGTATTGGAATAAGCTTAATTACTAGTGTACCATTAATGGAATTGCATTAATGACACATGATAATCAACATAATAGTAGTGTTTGTAAATGATCGAATTAAAAATTAAAACTAAATCCAATCTGATTTAAGAAATTATCCAAAGCATTCAACTCGTTATTCTTATATTTAACGTGTTCATAATTTTCCATTCATACATCCTTTGAATTTTCAAATTCAAAATAAAATATTTTAAAATGAGTTGAAAAGTTAATCGATAAATCTTTGATCTATAAAATATAATTCATTGTTTGTTGATCCATGAATTTGCCATAGAAAAAAAATTAATTCGACATGTTTTATCGAATCCATTTTTGTATCGAGATTCAAATTGATAATATCATTAGTTATTATTGTTAAAGTAACTATCATGATTTTTAAACAATCTCTTGACTAATATATAAATTTATTATTAGTTGAACATGATTGATTGAAGTTTCATATAATCTTGACAATATAATCAAATAACAGTAAAAGTAAGGAAAAAAAAAACACATCCTCGCTGGCTTTAGTAGTAGCAACTAACAATATTATTTAAGGATGAGAGTTTGGTCAAATCAAGTAAAAAAAAGTTCCAAATTAGTTGAGTTGACGAGTTTTGTTTTATCATTCTAATTTGATTTGATTAACTTAAAGTTCAATTTTTTTTAGCTTATTCAAATCGAATCGAGTTTTACTCCTTTCTAATGTTATCAAGTTGGATCCAACAATAACATTATAAAATTAGAGGAACAAATTGTATCAAATTAAAATAAATAATTAAATACTTAAAAATTAAATCTCAAAATTTAACACATTAGATAGATCAAAACGAGTAATATGGAGGGTTTGGTGGATTTAACCACTCCATAAAATCTCAAAATTTAACACATCAAAACGAATATTTGGGTTCAGTGGATTTAACTGTTCCATTAAATCTCAAAATTTAACACGAATAATATATGGGTTTGGTAGATTTAATCGCTCCATTAAGTTTAGATAAATCAAACGAGTAATATGAATCCATTAAATCTCAGCATTTAACACAATAAATATATCAAAATGAATAATATGAGAATTTGATAGATTTAATCGCTCCATTAAAATTTGATTAGTTTGAATTATTATTTGAAATGTGTAATTTTCAATCTTGAAGGTATTTTTTATTAATTTTGTCAAATAATTTGATTCAATTAAAATTTACACAATTTTTATTACTCAAGATTCAATGCAATAGAGTTTTATTTTTAAAAATGTATAATATAAAATAGAAAACAATTTAAAATGGAACAAATAAAAAAGTTCACTATCTAGAAATTAAATATTTTTTAAAAATTGGTTGCATAAAAATAAAAATATTAACTTCTAAAAAATAAAATGATTAAAAATTATAAAAGAAGAAAATATGTTTGTTTATAATTTAAAAATTAATTATTTTAAGTAATTTTATTAAAGTTAAATTAAATTAAAAAGATAATATATATATATAAATGAGTATATAATAATATTTTTTATATTTAAAATTTAATGATGTAATATTATTTTATTGGTATCTAAAATTATGCTTTTAAGATTCTCCTCATATAATTTATTCCTAAATTTTGGTATTACACGTGTAACTTAATTAGTGGTTAATATTTTTGAGACGTTTGTAACGATGTTTGTAACCATGTTTTACTTAATAAACCATTACCTTTAAAAATATCTATTATTTTTGAGACACTATAACTGTACCAATGTTAATAATTTTGTTTGTTAAATGTTATTTATATTGTTAAATGTTATTGATATAATGTTATTTATAATAATAAATCTTAATTTTATTTGGAATATAATTGCAACACTAATAAAATGATAATTAGTTTAGAATAGTATATTGTTAATAATTAATATATTTAGTTGTGTAGTTGAAATTAATAAAACTCTATTATACAAAAAAAAAGTTATTGATATGATTTTATCCATTATTTTTTATAGGAGATTTTATCTATTATTCTCTATTATTTAAAAAATATTTATTTAATATCAATTGAGTAATTAAATGAACAATAAAAGATTTTTTGTTGATTCGAAAGTTGTTCCAAACTCTTCCTTTTATATTTTAACTAGTTTTGAATAATAAATGTGTTGCAAGTGATTTTACACGTTTAATATTTAATTATTTTTTAAAATATTATGTTTTTATTTATAGTAATTAACGTAAAATAATATTTTTATTTAAATGATTAAATATAATTAAAATATATTAACTTATTATTTTAAATATTATAATAAAAATTTCAAATAATAATTAAAGCATTTTAACATATTAAACATAGAATATAGTTTTACTTTATCTAATTAATGCAAAATAATATTATTCAAAATAATAATTAATTAACATAGTTATCTCTAATAGTAATTAAATTAAGATACTTGGAATTCATATCTCTATTTTACATTAATAAAGTTAGCACAATTTTTTTACTAATAATTATAGTCTAAATTTTAATTATTTTTAAACGTGCAATTATTAAAACTTCTTTTAAATTGTAATTATTTTTATACAAAATTATAATTATTTTTAAATTTATAATTATCACATCTTCAATTTTATTTTAATTTTGTTCACTAATAATTCTAAATTAAATATTATAAATTATTTTAAAATGTAAAATTAGTAATATGATGAAAAATAAAGGGCATTTATATATAAAAATTAGGGTAAAGTACAAAGATAGTCACTTTTGTTTGACTCGATTTACATTTTAGTCACTTATGTTTGAAATGTTACGTTTTAGTCACTTACGTTATCATTTTGTTACGAAGTGGTCACTCTACCATTAAGCTCCGTTACCCTACGTGACAGTCCAAATGAGTTTTAAATACCAATTTGGATGTCCTACGAGACAACCCAAATTAAATTTATTTAATTAAAAACCTATTTTCATCCTAGCAACTGGACATCCAAATTGGTATTTAAAACCCATTTGAACTGTCAAGTAGGACTGTCGTTAGGGAGGTAACAAAGCTTAAGGGTGGAGTGACCATTTCGTAACAAAACGATAACGTAAGTGACTAAAACGTAACATTTCAAACATAAGTAACTAAAATGTAATCTGGGGCAAACAAAAGTGACTATTTTTGTTTACCCTAAAATTATATTTATTTAATTAAGAAACTTGGATTTTTCTTATTTTTAATTTATTCAATTATTTTCAATGATTTTATAAATTTATAAATTTATTAATTAATAATATATTATGTTATTTTTAAGTAAAAATTTTAAAAAATATGACCAAATTATTTTTTTTAAAAAAAATAACATGGTGATTGCCATTAGGGAAAAGGAATCAAATGTGCATGAATGCCATGTGCCTTAAGCTATCCCTCACCATTAATCGGTGGGTGGCTGAAGAAAAGAAAAGTTTGAATTAAAGACACTACCTAAAGGCCTTCAAAAGTCTAGAAAACATTTCCTAATCAAAACCCTAAGAACATTCATGTATTTGCTAGAAAACCATCATGGAGTAATCTCATGGCCTCTTCCCAAGTGACGTTTCAACAGTCAAGCAACTCATCCATCCATCCACTTCCATTGTTGTCCATCATGTTTTAAGCCTGTACTAGTTAGGCCCTCAATGGAACATTCTGTGAAAAGGAAACCATCGAAAGTTATGATCTTTGATCTTCCAACACATTTCCTCTGTCGATTCAATACAAGATAAAAGCAGACTTTTAGCGGCGTTTTTTGGAAATTTAGCGCGTTTATAAGCGCCACTAAAAGTGTTTATGATTTTTCTAAGCGCCACAAAAACGCCGCCAATACAACCGCTAAAATTTTTGCGGCGTTTATGAGAAAAAATGCCGCTAAAGACCATGACTTTTAAGCGGCGTTTGTGAAAAAAAAGGCCATAGCCTATAGCGGTTAGCTTCTTTAAAAACGCTTAAAAGTCATGGCCTTTTAGCTACTTTTCCAAAAACGCCGCTAAAGTCAAGGCCTTTAGCGCTTTTCAAAAAACCCGCTAAAAGTCATGGCCCAAAAAACGCCGCTAAAAATCATGGTCTTTAGCGGCTTTTTTCTCATAACGCCGCTAAAAGTCGGGGCCTTTAGCGACGCTTTTCAAAAATGCCGCTAAAGTCGGGGCCTTTAGCGACGCTTTCAAAAACGCCGCTAAAAGTTAGGGCCTTTAGCGGCGTTTTCTAAAAACGCCAAAATTTCTTGACATTTAGCGCGCTTTTATACAAACTCAGCTAATTTGTACAGATTTCAAAAGTACAATTTTTCAATATTATACCCTCCTTTAAAACCAACCAATAACGGTATATAATTCCAACCCAAAACAAAGAAATTTAGCATAAAATCACAATCAATACATTAATTCTAAATGATACTTGAAATTTAATAAATTAAATGAATGATAATCGAAAATATTGTAACAATAATGTTAAATGTAATAATGTCAAAACTTCTTACAAGAAACTAAATGTCTAATATGGCGGTTTACGCATTCTTTGAAACATCGCATCATATCTTTGAAGCTAGTCTTGGAGCTCTTCAGATTTTACGTTACTTTCTTAGCATAGATCTTTGCTCTGCCTCCCTCGCATTGTCATTGCCTCTCTATTCTTCTTTGCCTCTCTCATTCTTTGCTTGCTTTCAGCATCCGCTCTAATTTTATTCTTGGAGTTCTTCATATTTTCTTTGAACATCGACAATTTCTTGCCTCTCTCAACCGTGCTCTCTTGCATCTAAGCTATCTGGTTTTGTAGCATCTGAACTTCAGCACGAGATTGAACCCCGGAAGGCATGTACTGCTGGAAGGTGGATCCAAAATATTGGGTCGGGGTAACACGAGATCCTTTAAATCGAACTACCTTTCAAGACCAAAAACATCAGTGATAATTCTATTAAAAATATACTAAAGATTAGCAGAACTATCGATCGAGCGATCGTACCTTTCAGGACCCAAAACATCTGTAATAATTCTATTATCAATCTCCTCAAGATTAATAGAACTATCAGTCGAAGCAGCCGCCTCATACTCGGCCTTCTTCTCCTTTAGTTTATCCTAATAAATCAATGAAAGAGTTAGAAACGAAATATATAAATAAGAAAGAATGCAACATAATTTAACATTATAAATTTAAAACTATAAACGATGAATTAAACTATTATAATTAAACATTAGAAATATTTATAAAAATAAAATTTTATTAAGCAAATATACCAAAATTTACGCAGTTTGGATGTCATCGGAGATCCATCATTCTTTCTATAAGCGTAATGTCAAAAAAGTGAAACGCGTCCAACTTTTGACCGATCGAAGTTTCCTACATTTTAGCGAGAAAAATATAATTTAATAGTATAAAGTAATTAATATTTGATGAAATTAATAAATTATAATACCTCGGCCTTAGCTACACAAGCAAAACTTTTAGAACTCTGCTGTAATGCGTGAATTTACATTTACATCTGCTTGCTTATTCCAACTCGCTCACGATCCTACATAATGCAATTTGAATTATATATATAGTAAATACTATAAACCAAATAATTTATACGATTTTAGAAATGCGTAATGCCTCTCCTTTTTTGAATTCCAAAATCTAACTTGATCTTCCCATTGGTACCTCAACATTCCCGGTGGAACATTTCTTAATTTTTCATCGAGGCTTATGTCTTTCTTAAAATATAGTTTTTTGAGCGTGCTTTTATTGTCTCTCCATTTTTTACCCAATGTCTTCTTAACATAGTCATCAGAGACCTCTAAATTAAATCTACCCTGAAGAAAAAAAGTATAAAAAGTTAATATAAATGAAAATTAAATTAAAGTATTATAAATTACATTCACGTTTTGTTACCTTAATATTTTCGAGAGCACGATTTTGTTGGCATCGGGCATGTGATGCCATGATTAAGTAGTTAACGGGCAACATATTGGCATTTCGTGCTAAAATGCCCAAATAGCCTCCTAACGATCGAGCTTGGATCCAACAGTACGCCCATGATTGTTTCTCCTTACTTTAACACGATCTGTAGGCTCTAAGTCGTATAAATCTTTAAGTAATGTACGTCCTCGACCTCTGCGCGTCCCACCACCTTCAGCTGAAAAATGATATATTATTTTATTAAAAATGAAAAATGAATCAATAATAAAATTCAACATGCATGTAAAATAAACTTAGCATTACTTTCAAATTCTCCAGGCTCGTCATCTATGTCCGGTAGAGTAGAAGATCCAACAAGCTTTCTTTGTTCACTACTATTAGCTTCTTCTGGATTTGGAGTTTCGCGGATAATATTTAAATCTCTTAATCGTCTTCTAGGCATTTTTCTGCAATACACATAAAATAGTTCAAAATTTTAGTAACAAATGACAACAATAATAGGACATTTAAAATAGTTAAATTATATAACATGACCAACATGAAAATTATAATATTACATATAAATAATAAATCGTTAAATCTTACTACATCATATTTCAGTAAATATCTTCGTCTACATCCTGACGAACCCATTGAAATTGTTGACTAGTATTAGGGATATTTTCGGTTAAGTCTTGTTTTGGAAAAGGCAAAGTTTCTGATCTTTCGACTATGTCATCTCTACTTACTGCCAATGTCAAAGAAGTCTCTAGGGGTGTTTCGAAGTACAACGTACCAACCCTCATCAATTGGATCTTCTGAGTAAAAAACTTATTTAACTTGAGAAGAAAACACATACGGCTCGTCCATCGGTTGTTCTCCGTGTGAATTAATCGAGAGAAATTCACCATTGTAAAGCCATATTGATCGTTTTTAATTTATGAGCCGTATTCACATCAGCCCAATCACCTCGAAATAAGACAACTTTGCATTTGCCGTAATAATCCAACTCAATGATGTCAGTAATAAGTCTGTAATATTCAAATTCCCCTCGACCGGATTACTGTCCCTAGCACTAGCATAACTTGTAATGGAAGAATTAACAACAATTTTGCAATTTTGGGTTCTTCTCAATCTCTCGCTATACCTTGTATGAAATCTGTATCCGTTAATGAGGAAGCCACTATATCTTTTAACTATTCTGTTTGGACCTTGTGAAAGCCATTTAACGTCATTTACTTCATTCGACTCCAAACCTATTGATTCAAAGTAAATCGAGTAATTATGAATGTTATGAGAAAATATTATTACTTGTCAATGAAAATTTAAATTGCATACCATTTGGCTTAACCATTCATGGAATGATTCTCTGAACAACTTATTAATTTCTCGTCGATTTAATCTTGAGATCGTGAGCGAGCTCTCAATATTTGTTTGTACTCACTACGGTAAAAAGGTTTTACTTTGTTAGAAGACAAACAAATCATAATTGATGAGTATTTATCAAATTGTAGAACGTACTTTCGAAATGGTTCCATTGAATCGTGATGAAAAGAACGTGTCGATGTGCTTGGACCCACGATCTATTGTCTAATTACGTAATTTTGACTCATCGATCGGTTCTCCAAAACTTTGAAATTAATAAGTTTCAGCCAAGTTATGATCAGTGAGCCCGGCATTTCTACTTGGTACATTCATTCTTGTTTCAACATCTTCCAAATACCTTGAACAAAAGTCATACATTCCTCTCGCCAAGTAGCCTCCGACAATTGATCCTTTCGGATAACGCTTATTCTTTGTAGTATGACTTCAATTTGGAAAGGAACCTAAACACGATATACAACATTATCAAAAGTTGCAAATAAAGGCATTTAGTTGAATGAAGGAATATTTTGCAAATAAAGTAAGACCTTTCAATGGGATACATCCATCAATAGAAAATGGGTCCACCAAAAGTGCTTCACGCGGAGATGAATTAACAAGTGCACCATGATAGTGAAGAAGGAAGGCGGAATATCTTCTCAGTTGCATAAAGTTAATGCGGCTCGATCTTGTAGTCTCTCAAGTTCTTGAACATTCAAAACTTTACCACAAATGCCTTTCATTATATTTGTGGTTTAATTACGAGGCTGTCACCTTCTTCAACATACAACACCGCATAGCAACTGGCAGTAAGTCTTACATCAATATGTGATAGTCATGCGATTTTAAGCCATATAATCTTCAGTCCTTAAGACTCACACATCACGATATATTTGATGCATACGCATCCGAGACCTTTATATCCTTCAACACCGTACAGAACACTTCTTTCTCCATCTTCAACATTGAAAAAAATAGCGGTGACAACCGATATTTCATATTCAGAAGTGCTCGGGGATGAAGCTCACGCCAAATTCCCATGTGGACTAAATCAAGTTGACTCTGAAGATTATCTTTCGATTTTCCATCGACATTCAAAATAGTCCCAATGATGTTCTCGCAGACATTTTTCTCTATGTGCATGACATCAAGATTATGGCGTAAAATCTGATGCTCCCAATAAGGCAACTCGAAAAAAATACTTCTTTTTTTCCACAAGTCCGTCTCATTATCATCCTCTTTATCAGATTCATCATCGATTCATCCCTAGATCTTCTATTTCTATGCAAGTTTGCTTGGTTGATTCATCTTCCCATAAATAAAATTCATATCTTTCAACATTAACAATATTTCGGATCCACCGATTCTGCGAAGGAGTGGTGCGAACTCTTCAGATACCATCAAAGCGAGCACTCACGAAATCTAAATGTATGATTTTACGATAACCACCGCGATGCCCCATGTAAGAAAACTTCTTCCCATTATATAACCATTGCGAACATGTTCTGCAAAGACTGACACGGACAAGCATAACGTCCTTGGTACTCCAACGGATAAATTAGCATAAGTGAAAAGTCGTTAATAGTCCACATTAAGGCCACACGTAAATTAAAGTTCTCTTTTCTCATTGCATCGAATGTCGAACACCAGCCCATAGTTGTTTTAACTCGTCAACAAGTGGCTACAAATAGACGTCAATATCATTCCCCGACCCTTTCTTTCCAGGTATAATCATAGACAAGATAAAAGAAGATTGTTTCATGCAAACGCATGGAGGCAAATTGTATGGAACAAGCACCACAGGCCAAGTACTGTATGTTGTGCTCATGAGTTTGTAAGGGTTAAATCCATCGGATGCTAGCCCAAGCCTCACACTCTGAGGATCACTTGCAAAGCTTGAAAATTTGGGGTTAGGGGTTAGAGGTTAGAGGTTAAGGGTTAAAGGTTTAAGATTTAGGGGTTTAATGTTTTAAGGTTTAAGGTTTAAAGTTTAGGGTTTAAAGGTTAGGAGTTAGGGGTTAGGGGTTAGGGTTTAAGGTTAAGGGTTAGGGGTTTAGGTTTTAAGGGTTAGGGGTTAGGGGTTAAGGGTTTAAGGTTAAGGGTTAAGGGTTTAAAGGTTAAGGGTTTAAGGGTTTAGTGTTTAGGGTTTATGATTTTAAGGTTTAAAGTTTAGTGTTTAGGGTTTTAAAGTTTAAGGTTTAGGGTTTATAATTTAAGGTTTTAAGGTTTAGGGTTTTAGGGTTTTATAGTTTTAGAATTTAATATTTAAGGTTTAGGGTTTATGATTTAAGGTTTTAAGGTTTAGAGTTTTAGGGTTTATGGTTTTAAAGTTTATAGTTTAGGGTTTAGGGCATTGTTAATAAATATTATTAGCTAATTATGTATTTAATAAATGTTATATTATTTGATATTTAATTTGGTATTTCATTTAGATTCATCATACATGGCATTGTTACACTAGGAGGATCCATTATATCATTGTGAGATATAAGGCAACCCGTCAGTTTCAAATTTCATATACTTTGAATTCTTTTTTTTATATACAAGTATTATGTAAGTTATGAAGTTTGATCTTAAAGGAAAATTATGTCAATTATGAAATTTGATATTAAAATTAGATAATTTTTGTATTCGTTTAGATTCATCATACGTGGCATTGTTACACCTAGGGAGGATCCATTATATCTGACTGTGAGATATAAGGCAACCCGTCAGGTTTCCAGCCTATATACTTTGAATCTTATTTTTTCTATACAAGTATTATGTAAGTTATGAAATTTAATCGTAAACTTATGTAAGTTATGAAATTTGATCTTAAAATTAGGTAAGTTATGTATTCTTAAAATTTGATCGTAAACTTATTTTTTCTATACAAGTATTATGTAAGTTATGAAGTTTGATATTAACTTAAAATTAGGGGTTAGGGGTTAGGGGTTAGGGGTTAAGGGTTAAGGGTTTAAGATTTAAGGGTTTAATGTTTTAAGGTTTAGGGTTTAAAGTTTAGGGGTTAGGGGTTTAGGGTTAAGGTTTAGGGGTTTAGTTTTAAGGGTTAGGGGTTAGGGGTTTAAGGTTAAGGGTTAAGGGTTTAAAGTTTAAGGGTTTAAAGGTTTAGTGTTTAGGGTTTATGATTTTAAAGTTTAAGATTTAGCGTTTAGGGTTTTAGGGTTTAAGGTTTAGGGTTTATGATTAATGGTTTTAAGGTTTAGGGTTTTAGGGTTTTATAGTTTTAGGGTTTAATATTTAAGGTTTAGGGTTTATGATTTAAGGTTTTAAGGTTTAGAGTTTTAGGGTTTTATGGGTTTAAGGTTTATAGTTTAGGGTTTAGAGCATTATTAATAACTGTTATTAGCTAATTATGTATTTAATAAATGTTATATTATTTCGATATTTAATTTGGTATTTCGTTTAGATTCATCATACGTGGCATTGTTACACCTAGGGAGGATCCATTATATCATTTGTGAGATATAAGGCAACCCGTCAGTTTCGACCTATATACTTTGAATCTTTTTTTATATACAAGTATTATGTAAGTTATGAAGTTTGATTTTAAAGGAAAATTATGTCAGTTATGTAATGTGATCTTAAAATTAGATAATTTTTGTATTCGTTTAAATTCATCATACGTGGCATTGTTACACCTAGGGAGGATCCATTATATCTGACTATGAGATATAAGGCAACCCGTCGAGTTTTAAACTATATACTTTGAATCTTATTTTTTCTATACAAGTATTATGTAAGTTATGAAATTTAATCGTAAACTTATGTAAGTTATGAAATTTGATCTTAAAATTAGGTAAGTTACGTATTCTTAAAATTTGATCGTAAACTTATTTTTCTATACAAGTATTATGTAAGTTATGAAGTTTGATATTAACTTAAAATTAGGGGTTAGGGGTTAAAGGTTAGGGGTTAAGGGTTAATGGTTTAAAATTTAAGGGTTTAATGTTTTAGAGTTTAGGGTTTAAGGTTTAAAGGTTAGAGGTTAGGGGTTAAGGGTTATGGGTTTAGGTTTAAGGGTTAGTGGTTTAGGTTTTAGGGGTTAGGGGTTAAGGGTTAATGGTTTTAGGTTAAGGGTTAGGGGTTTAAGGTTTAAGGGTTTAAGGGCTTAAGGTTTAGGGTTTATAATTTTAAGGTTTATAGTTTTTTGTTTAGGGTTTAGGGTTTTAAGGTTAAGGTTTAAGGTTTATGATTTAAGGTTTTAAGGTTTAAGGTTTTAGGGTTTTATAATTTTAAAGTTTAATATTTAAGGTTTAGGGTTTATGATTTAAGGTTTTAAGGTTTAGAGTTTTAGGGTTTTAAGGTTTATAGTTTAGGGTTTAGGGCATTATTAATAAATGTTATTAGCTAATTATGTATTTAATAAATGTTATATTATTTCAATATTTAATTTGGTATTTCATTTAGATTCATCATCGTGGCATTGTTACACAGGAGGATCCATTATATCATTTGTGAGATATAAGGCAACCCGTCGGGTTTCAAACCTATATACTTTGAATCCTTTTTTTATATACAAGTATTATGTAAGTTATGAAGTTTGATCTTAAAGGAAAATTATGTCGATTATGAAATTTGATATTAAAATTAGATAATTTTTGTATTCGTTTAGATTCATCATACGTGGCATTGTTACACCTAGGAGGATCCATTCTATCATTTGTGAGATATAAGGCAACCCGTCGGTTTTCAACCTATATACTTTGAATCCTTTTGTTTTCTATACAAGAATTATGTAAGTTATGAAGTTTGATCTTAACTTAAAATTATGTTAGTTATGAAAGTGATCGTTTAGGGTTAAGTGTTTAGGATTTAGGGTTTTTGACTTAAATGTTTAAGGTTTAGGGTAGTTTTAAAGTTTTAAGGTTTATGGTTTAGAGTTTAAGGTTTAGTGTTTTAGGGTTTATGGTTTAAGGTTTAAGGTTTAAGGTTTGTGATTTTAGGGGTTTAGAGTTTAAGGTTTAGGGCTTAGAGTTTAGGGTTTAAGGTTTAAGGTTTAGGATTTAGGGCTTAAAGTTTAAGGTTTAAGGGTTTAAGGTTTAAGGTTTAAGGGTTTATGGTTTAGGGTGTATGGTTTATGGTTTAGGGTTTTTGGTTTAGAATTTAGGGTTTATGGTTTAAGTTTTAGGGTTTAAGATTTAGGGTTTAGGATTTAATAAATTAAATGAATGATAACTGAAAATATTGTAACAATAATGTTAAATGTAATAATGTCAAAACTTCTTACAACGAGAAACTAAATGTCTAAGATGGCGGTTTCTGCGATTTTGAAACATCTCGCATCATATCTTTGAAGTCAGTCTTTAGAGCTCTTCGTATTTTACATTACGCTTTCTGCTAGCATCGATCTTTTGTGCCTCCCTCGCTTCTTGCTTGCCTCTCTCCTTCTTCTTTGTTGCCTCCTCATTCTTCTTGGCTTCGCATCCACTCTAAGCTATTCTTTGGAGTTCTTCATATTTTCTTTGAACATCAAGAATTTCTTCGCCTCTGCTCAACAGTGCTCTCTTGCATCTGAGCTATCTGGTTTTGTAGCCTCGAACTTGACCGAGATTGACCCGGAAGGCATGTATTGTTGGGAGCGGATCCAAAATATTGGGTCGGGTAACACCGGATCCTTTAAATCAAACCCACCATACCTTTCAAGACCAAAAACATCGGTGATAATTCTATCAAAAATATACTAAAGATTAGCGAACTATCGATCGAAGCGATCGTACCTTCAGGACCCAAAACATCTGTAATAATTACATTATCAATCTCCTCAAGATTAACAGAACTATCGGTTAAAGCGACCGCTTCATACTGCGTCCTTCTTCTCCTTTAGTTTATCTTAATAAATCAATGAAAGAGTTAGAAACGAAATATATAAATAAGAAAGAATGCAACATAATTTAACATTATAAATTTAAAACTATAAGCGATGAATTAAACTATTATAATTAAACATTAGAAATATTTATAAACAATAAAATTTTATTCATAAATATACCAAAATTTCTGCGACTTGGATGTCATCGGTGATCCATCCTTCTTTCTATGCGTAATGTCAAAAAAGGTGAACGCGTCCAACTTTTGACCAATCGAAGTTTCCTACATTTTAGCGAGAAAAATATAATTTAATAGTATAAAGTAATTAATATTTGATGAAATTAATAAATTATAATACCTCGGCCTCACTACACAAGCAAAACTTCTAGAACCTACTGGTAATGCGTGAATTTCTATTTACATCTTTGCTTATTCCAACTCGCTCACGATCCTACATAATGCAATTTGAATTATATATATAGTAAATACTATAAACCAAATAATTTATACGGTTTTAGAAGTACGTAATACCTCTCCTTTTTGAATTCCAAAATCTAACTTGATCTTCCCATTGGTACCTCAACATTCCCTTGGAACATTTCTTAATTTTTAAATCGAGGCTTATGTCTTTCTTAAAATATAGTTTTTGAGCGTACTTTTATTGTCTCTCCATTTTTACCTAATCTTCTTAATATAGTCATCGAGACCTCTAAATTAAATCCATCTGAAGAAAAAAGTATAAAAGTTAATATAAATGAAAATTAACTTAAAGTATTATAAATTACATTCACGTTTTGTTACCTTAATATTTTCGAGCTTGATTTTTGTTGGCATCGGGCATGTGATGCCATGATTAAATAGTTAATGGGCAACATATTGGCATTTCATGCTAAAATGCCCAAATAGCCTCCTAACAGTCGAGCTTCAGATCCAACAGGCTGCCCATGATTGTTTCTCCTTACTTTAACATGATCGGTAGGCTCTAAGTCGTATAAATCTTTAAGTAATGTACATCCCCGACCTCTGCGCGTCCCACCACCTTCAGCTGAAAAATGATATATTATTATATTAAAAATGAAAATGAATCAATAATAAAATTCAACATGCATGTAAAATAAACTTAACATTACTTTCAAATTCTCCGGGCTCGTCATCTATGTCGTGAGTAGAAGATCCAACAAGCATTTCTTTGTTCACTACTATTAGCTTCTTACGGATTTGGAGTTTCACGGATAATATTTAAATCTAAGTAATCGTCTTCTAGGCATTTTTCTGCAATACACATAAAATAGTTCAAAATTTTAGTAACAAATAACAACAATAATAGGACATTTAAAATAGTTAAATTATATAACATGACCAACATGAAAATTATAATATTACATATAAATAATAAATCGTTAAATCTTACAACATCATATTTACGTAAATATCTTCGTCCACATCCTGGCTTACCCATTGAAATTGTTGACTAGTATTAGGGATTTTTTCAGTTAAGTCTTGTTCTGGAAAGGGCAAAGTTTCTGATCTTTCGACTATGTCATCTCTACTTCCACTGCCAATGTCAAAGAAGTCTCTAGGGGGTTTCGAAGTACAACGTACCAACCCTCATCAATTGGATCTTCCGAGTAAAAAACTTGTTTAACTTGAGAAGAAAACACATACGGCTCGTCCATCAGTTGTTCTCCGAAGTGAATTAATCGAGAGAAATTCACCATTGTAAAGCCATATTGATCGTTTTTAATTTTGCGAGCCGTATTCACATCATTAATCACCTCGAAATAAGACAACTTTGCATTTTCCGTAATAATCCAACTCAATGATGTCGAGTAATAAGTTCGTAATATTCCAAATTCCCTCGACCAATTCATCGTCCTAGCACTAGCATAACTTGTAATCGAAGAATTAACAACAATTCCGCAATTTTGGGTTCTCGTCAATCTCTCGCTATACCTTGTATGAAATCTATATCCGTTGATGAGGAAGCCACTATATCTTTTAACTATTCTGTTTGGACCTTGTGAAAGCCATTTAACGTCGTCATTTACTTCATTCCAACTCCAAACCTATTGAGTCGAAAGTAAATCGAGTAATTATGAATGTTATGAGAAAATATTATTACTTGTCAATGAAAATTTAAATTGCATACCATTTGGCTTAACCATTCATGGAATGATTCTGCGAACAACTTATTAATTTCTCGTCGATTTAATCTTCGAGATCGTGAACGAGCTCTCAATATTTTTTTGTACTCACTACGGTAAAAAAGGTTTTACTTTGTTAGAAGATAAACAAATCATAATTGATGAGTATTTATCAAATTGTGGAACGTACACAAATCATAATTGATGAGTATTTATCAAATTGTAGAACGCACTTCCGAAATGGTTCCATTGAATCGTGATGAAAAAGAACGTATCGATGTGCTTGGACCGACAATCTATCGTCTAATTCTGTAATTTCGACTTTGTCGATCGGTTCTCCGAAACTTTGAAATTAATAAGTTTCAGCCAAGTTATGATCTGTGAGCCCAGCATTTCTACTTGGTCTGTTCATTCTTGTTTCAACATCTTCCAAATACCTTGAACAGAAAGTCATACATTCCTTTGCCAAGTAGCCCTCGGCAATTGATCCTTTCAGATAACGCTTATTGCGGCAGTATGACTTCAATTTGGAAAGGAACCTAAAAACGATATACAACATTATCAAAAGTTGCAAATAAAGGCATTTAGCTGAATGAAGGAATATTTTGCAAATAAAGTAAGACCTTTCAATAGGATACATCCATCGATAGAAAATGGGTCCACCAAGAAGTGCTTCACGCGGGAGATGAATTAACAAGTGCACCATGATAGTGAAGAAGGAAGGCGGGAATATCTTCTCCAGATTACATAAAGTTAATGCGGCTCGATCTTGTAGTCTCTCAAGTTCTTGAACATTCAAACTTTACCACAAATGCCTTTCATTATATTTGACAGTTCAATTATAGGAGCCGTCACCTTCTTCGACATACAACACCGCATAGCAACTGGCAGTAAGTCTTGCATCAATATATGATAGTCATGCGATTTTAAGCCATATAATCTTCGATCCTTAAGACTCACACATCGCGATATATTTGATGCATACGCATCCGAGACCTTTATATCCTTCAACACCGTCTGAGAATACTTCTTTCTCCGTCTTGACATTGAAAAATAGTAAGGCGACAACCGATATTTCATATTCGAAGTGCTGGGGATGAAGCTTCACGCCGAATTCCATGTGGACTAAATCAAGTCGACTCAAGATTATCTTTCGATTTTCATCGACATTCAAAATAGTCCCAATGATGTTCTCGCAGACATTTTCTCTATGTGCATGACATTAAGATTATGGCGTAAAATCGATGCTCCCAATAGGGCAACTCGAAAAAATACTTCTTTTTCCACAAGTCCGCCTCATTAGGATCATCCTCTTCATCGATTCATCATCGATTCATCCCTAAATCTTCTATTTCTATCTTGGGTTTGCTTGGTTGATTCATCTTTCCATAAATGAAATTCATATCTTTTAACATTAACAATATTTTGAATCCACCGATTGCGAAGGAGTGAGTCCGAACTCTTCATACCATCAAGCGAGCACTCTGAAATCTAAATGCATGATTTTTCGATAACCAAAGCGATGCCCCATGTAAGAAAACTTCTTCCCATTATATAACCGTTGCGAACATGTCTGCAAGACTGACAACACGGACAAGCATAACGTCCTTGGTACTCCAACGGATAAATTAGCATAAGTCGAAAAGTCGTTAATAGTCCACATTAATGCCACACGTAAATTAAAGTTCTCTTTTCTCATTGTATCGAATGTCCGAACACCAGCCCATAGTTGTTTTAACTTTCGTCAACAAGTGGTCGCAAATAGACGTCAATATCATTCCCTACCCTTTCTCTCCGGGTATAATCATAGACAAGATAAAAGAAGATTGTTTCATACAAACCCATGGAGGCAAATTGTATGGAACAAGCACCACGAGCAATCTTGTCGTTGTGCTCATGAGTTTGTAAGGTTAAATCCATCGGATGCTAGCCCAAGCCTCACACTCAGAATCGCTTGTAAAGCTTGAAAATTTGGGGTTAGGGGTTAGAGGTTAAGGGTTAAGGGTTAAGGGTTTAAGATTTATGGGTTTAATATTTTAGGGTTTAAGGTTTAAGGGTTAGAGGTTAGGGGTTAGAGGTTTAGGGTTAAAGGTTAAGGGTTAAGGTTTTAAGGGTTAGGGGTTAGGGGTTAAGGGTTTAAGGTTAAGGGTTAGGGGTTTAAAGTTTAAGGGTTTAAGGGTTTAGTGTTTAAGGTTTATGATTTTAAGGTTTAATGTTTAATATTTAGGATTTTATGGTTTAAGGTTTAGGGTTTTAATGATTAAGGTTTTAGGGTTTTATAGTTTTAGAGTTTAATATTTAAGGTTTAAGGTTTATGATTTAAGGTTTTAAGGTTTAGAGTTTTAGGGTTTTATGGTTTTAAGGTTTATAGTTTAGGGTTTAAGGCATTGTTAATAAATGTTATTAGCTAATTATGTATTTAATAAATGTTATATTATTTCGATATTTAATTTGGTATTTCATTTAGATTCATCATACGTGGCATTGTTACACCTAGGGAGGATCCATTATATCTAACTGTGAGATATAAGGCAACCCGTCAGGTTTCCAGCCTATATACTTTGAATCCTTTTTTTTATATACAAGTATTATGTAAGTTATGAAGTTTGATCTTAAAGGAAAATTATGTCGGTTATGAAATTTGATCTTAAAATTAGATAATTTTGTATTTGTTTAGATTCATCATACGTGGCATTGTTACACCTAGGGAGGATCCATTATATCATTTGTGAGATATAAGGCAACCCGTCGAGTTTCCAACCTATATACTTTGAATCTTATTTTTTCTATACAAGTATTATGTAAGTTATGAAATTTAATCGTAAACTTATGTAAGTTATGAAATTTGATCTTAAAATTAGGTAAGTTATGTATTCTTAAATTTGATCGTAAACTTATTTTTTCTATACAAGTATTATGTAAGTTATGAAGCTTGATATTAACTTAAAATTAGGGGTTAAGGGTTAGAGGTTAGGGGTTAAGGGTTAAGGGTTTAAGATTTATGGGTTTAATGTTTTAAAGTTTAGGGGTTATGGGTTAAGAGTTAGGGGTTTAGGGTTAAGGGTTAGTGGTTTAGGTTTTAGGGGTTAGGGGTTAGAGGTTAAGGGTTAGGGGTTTAAGGTTAAGGGTTAGTGGTTTAAGGTTTTAAGGGTTAGGGGTTTAGTGTTTAGGGTTTACAATTTTAAAGTTTAAGGTTTAGTGTTTAGGGTTTTATGGTTTAAGGTTTAGGGTTTATGATTTATAGTTTTAAGGTTTATGGTTTTAGGGTTTTATAGTTTTAAGGTTTAATATTTAAGGTTGAGGGTTTATGATTTAAGGTTTTAAGGTTTAAAGTTTTGGGGTTTTATAGTTTTAAGGTTTACGTTTAGGGTTTAAAGCATTGTTAATAAATGTTATTAGCTAATTATGTATTTAATAAATGTTATATTATTTCGATATTTAATTTGGTATTTCATTTAGATTCATCATACGTGGCATTGTTACACCTAGGGAGGATCCATTATATCGATTGTAAGATATAAGGCAACCCGTCGAGTTTTAGCCTATATACTTTGAATCCTTTTTTATATGCAAGTATTATGTAAGTTATGAAGTTTGATCTTAAAGGAAAATTATGTCGGTTATGAAATTTGATCTTAAAATTAGATAATTTTTGTATTCATTTAGATTCATCATACGTGGCATTGTTACACCTAGGGAGGATCCATTATATCTGACTATGAGATATAAGGCAACCCGTCAGGTTTCCAACCTATATACTTTGAATCTTATTTTTTCTATACAAGTATTATGCAAGTTATGAAATTTAATCGTAAACTTATGTAAGTTATGAAATTTGATCTTAAAATTAGGTAAGTTCTGTATTCTTAAAATTTGATCGTAAACTTATTTTTTCTATACAAGTATTATGTAAGTTATGAAGTTTGATATTAACTTAAAATTAGGGGTTAGGGGTTAAAGGTTAAGGGTTAAGGGTTAAAGGTTAAGGGTTTAAAATTTAAGGGTTTAATGTTTTAAGGTTTAAAGTTTATGGTTTAAGGGTTAAGGGTTTGGGGTTAGAGGTTAGGGGTTTAGGTTTAAGGGTTAGAGGTTTAGGTTTTAGAGGTTAGGGGTTAGGGGTTAGGGGTTAAGGGTTTAAGGTTAATGGTTAGGTGTTTAAGGTTTAAGGATTTAAGGGTTTAGGGTTTATGGTTTATAGTTTTAAGGTTTATAGTTTAGTGTTTGGGGTTTAAAGTTTTAAGGTTTAAGGTTTAGGGTTTATGATTTAAGGTTTAAGGTTTAAGGTTTTAAGGTTTTATAATTTTAAAGTTTAATATTTAAGGTTTAGGGTTTATGATTTAAGGTTTTAAGGTTTAGAGTTTTAAGTTTTAAGGTTTTAAGGTTTACGGTTTAGGATTTAGGGCATTATTAATAAATATTATTAGCTAATTATGTATTTAATAAATGTTATCGTGGCATTGTTACACCTAGGAGGATCCATTATATCATTGTGAGATATAAGGCAACCCGTCGAGTTTCGACCTATATACTTTGAACCCTTTTTTTTATATACAAGTATTATGTAAGTTATGAAGTTTGATCTTAAAGGAAAATTATATCGGTTATGAAATTTGATATTAAAATTAGATAATTTTGCATCCGTTTAGATTCATCATACATGGCATTGTTACACCTAGGGAGGATCCATTATATCATTGTGAGATATAAAATGACCGTCGAGTTTCAACCTATATACTTTGAACCCTTTTTTTTCTATACAAGAATTATGTAAGTTATGAAGTTTGATCTTAACTTAAAATTATGTTAGTTATGAAAGCTGATCGTTTAGGGTTTAGTGTTTAGAATTTAGGGTTTTTGACTTTAATGTTTAAGGTTTAGGGTAGTTTTAAAGTTTTAAGGTTTATGGTTTAGAGTTTAAGGTTTAGTGTTTTAAGGTTTATGGTTTATGGTTTAGGGTTTAAAGTTTGTGATTTTAGGGGTTTAAGGTTTAGGGTTTAGAGTTTAGGGTTTAGGGTTTAAGGTTTAGGATTTAGGGTTTAAAGTTTAAAGTTTAAGGGTTTAAGGTTTAAGGGTTTAAGATTTAGGGTTTAAGGTGTATGGTTTATGGTTTAGGGTTTTTGGTTTAGGGTTTAGGGTTTTTGGTTTAAGTTTTAGGGTTTAGGATCTAAGGTTTAGGATTTAGGGTTTAGAGTTTATAATTTAGGGTTTGAGGTTTAGAATATAAGATTTGGGGTTTAAAGTTTAGGGTTTAGGATTTGGGATTCAGGGTTTAGGGTTTAGGATTTAGGATTTGGGGTTTAAGTCTTGGGATTTATGGTTTGGGATTTAATGTTTGGGATTTCGGGTTGTGAAATGAAAATATATAAAATACAAAATATATATATCTTATTAAAAATTTAAAATTACAATAAATTTTAAAAATTAAAAGTACTTAATTTTTAAAAATATTAATAATATAAAACAATTATAGAAAAATAACAATGAATTATTAAACAAATATAATCTTTTTAAAAAATAATTATACAATATTAATTAACTTTTAATTTTCAATTCAATTTTTAGAGTTGATTTGAGTACCAAAATATATAAATTTTACTACCATATTGGACTAAAATAATACAAATATCACACTAAATAATATATTAAACCGCTTATATGATTTTTTCAACTCAAGAATCATAATAATCAATTTCGACTCTCTCAATAGTATAAATTGATTAAGCTAAAATTAATAATTATTGAACTAAAATTAATTTTTTAGTAAAACTTAAGTAACATGAACAAATAGTTTTAATGACCTTAGCTCCAATAACATGTCAATTTTACGGTTTTAAAAATCATTTTGGTACCTATCTTTTTCCGAATTATAATAAATATAATCAAATCAAATTAATATTAAAGGATGTAAAACATTTAAAATTTAAACTCAATCAACTCACCTCAGATGAAAAGATAAAGCCGTCGGTTTCGGTAGTATAAATCCACAGTGAAGAAGGTTAAAATGCGATTTCGTTTCATTCAACAGTTGTTATCAATGAATCGATTGGGTCCGCTACTAATCGGTCCCAATACGAACAAGTACACAGCGACCTCAGACAAAACAAAACTTCATATTCAAGCACAATACAACTTGCGACAACACAAAACAATTTTATAAAAAAGGAACACAATACAATTTGCGCAATTTTATGCAAAAGGAGCACAAAACAATTTTATACAAAAGGAACACAAAAAATTTTAAGCAACACGAGAAACCCAATTTAAGTATGATAATTTAAGTACAAAAGCATGGAAACCCAATTTAAGTATGATAATTTAAGTACAAAAACAATTTAAAAAGGAGCGGAGGAAACGAAATGGATACACTCCTGTTACCCATGCTTAAGTGGATAAGACTTGAGTCATGTTCAAGGTTGACAAGTTTTTGTGTGGGAAGTATTACCTGCAATGTTCATCTTTGCTTAAAATTGCGATGATGATTGCCCAAGATGTATGCAATGGCATCTACAAGGAGCAAGAGGATATAGAGGTAGTTGGCAAAGAAAAGACACCTTTTTCACATAAGGTTAGACTCTTCTCTTCTGTTTAGTGCTTTAACTTTTTAATTTATTTGGGTGAAAATTTAAATTAGATGACAGAATAAGAAACTAGAGTACATAGTTTCTACATAGAGAAACTAGAAATGTCTTATGTTAAAGACTGTTCCAATTGAATGTTATAACTAATATTGTAAGAGTATGATATGACAATGCAGAAATGTAATAAATAATAGTAAAGCATAAATGGTAACGGAGACTAGAGGTTGTTTATGCAGTTCAGTTAAACAACCTACATCTTCGGCCTTGATGAAATTATAACCTTACAATTTTTTGTAACATTGTAAGTTTTACAGCCAAGGTTCTAATAGAAATTAGTCATAACAATAAAACAAAAGGAACACTAGTCAGAACTGCAATTTCATGTTCGAATGCAATTGGGATTATGAAACAAGCGATTTCCAATACCAAGAGAAGTCAAACCGTAGATAAGGGATTCAAATGAC
Organism: Gossypium rotundifolium; assembly: GCA_025506655.1. NCBI lineage: Eukaryota > Viridiplantae > Streptophyta > Magnoliopsida > Malvales > Malvaceae > Gossypium > Gossypium rotundifolium. The sequence continues at coordinate 13,099,641 of CP106723.1, read as the reverse complement.
TTATTGGGGCTAAGTTATTACCAAAATTGAATGCCTAGATCCAAGAATAAGATAAAAAGCGAGTGTGCTTACCTTTTACGCAACCTAACCCAAAGTGCAAGCAGAGGCCTCCTTGCTTTGCGATTTCAATCGACACGAGAAACCCAATTCACAACAAAATAAAATAAAAATTTAGAGAGGTAGAACAAAACAAAAGCAATTAAATTAAAGTTTTCTAATCTCTAACTTGACGGGGAAGACAAAGAGAACCAACCTATTACCTTTCTTTGAAGACGACCCTACATGCCACCAAATCCACCAACATCAAAAAAAAAAAAAGTTAAACGAGAATAAATAAACAAAATCCTAAATCAAAAAGGTTTTTTTTTACAAATTCCATACCCTCGTTGTTTGTTGAATATTGGGATCTTGGGAAATATGAGCAAACAAAGGCCGACGGAACTTAGGGAAAAGTTTGACAAGAAAATTTTAGGAAGGAGGGAATTTCGGGGAGAGGGACTTTGAGAAGAAAAAATAACCAGAAAACAGAATGAGGGATTTCGTGGAGAAACACTTAGGGATTTCGGGGATGAAGGGCGATAACACCGAGCACAGCAGAACAACGACGTTTTGCTCAAACTCAGTTTATGTTTTGTGGCGTTTTTAAAAAGCGCCACTAATTGTTTGTAAAACGATGTCGTCCACCTTAATGCACATTATACTCTTGATAAAATGACGACGTGAAGATTAATGTCCATACATATTTGCGGCGTTTATAAAAACGCCACTAAGTATAGGATGTTGCGGCGTTTTGGACTAGCGCCACTAAATTGGCAGTTTTTGTGGCGTTTCAAATATGCGCCACTAACAAAATAGCTTCAAGCACGACGTCACGCATTCTATTAATATATTTTTGTGGCGTTTCAATCAAAAACGCCACTAAATCATCTAACAATGTTTCAAACGACTCGTCTTGATATATTTGGATGGATTTTGTGGCTTTTTTATTAAACGCATAATAATTTAATTTCATTTAAAATATATATTTTATACTATTATTAATTACTCCAATAACTTAATATTATTAACCTAATTAATCTAAACAATCAACCTTAAACCATTAAAACCAAAATTTAAAATTATTTTAAATATATAAATTTAAAATATATCACTCATATACCCATAAATCTTTAAAATTATTTTAAATTATAGTATTTTATTTTAAAATATTTTAAATATTTAAATTTTAACATATATTTTTCTATGTTATAATTTGTTTCAAATTTTTCTATGTCTTATTAATGTTTTTAAATAATTTAAATATATAATTAAAAAATTACATTTTAATTAATACACAAAGTTAATTAAATAATTATAAGAAGAGGATAAAATAGTGCTTGACTTTTATTACAATTTTATATTTAATTATTACATAATTCACCTAAATTTTAAATAAATAATTTTGGAAACTTTGAGTAATATTTAAAACAAATAAATACATGACATAGTTTTTATATAAATTTTTATATAAGAAAATAAAAGCGAAAATTTCCAAATATGAAATAAAAGAAGGTTTAAAAACTATATATATAATGATAATTTTTATATAAAAATTTCATAATATCACTTTACGATTATATAATAAATTATATATTGAATATATAATTTTAAATACTTAACCACAAACTCCAGAGATAACCCAAACTCCAACCTTCAAACCATGATCTCTAACACATAACCCCAAACCCCAAACTATATAATGATAAAATTTTAATATATTAAAATCATATTATCTATTTTACAATTACATTATTAACTATTTAATATATAAATTCAGGTTAAAAACTTGAATCTATTTTAAGCGAATAAACATTCGGATAATGGATATATATATATACCATTCTGGTTACGGGAAGGCAGTTTGAGAATAAAAGGAAGGATCGTTAAGCGATGGTTCGATCCAACAACTTGAGTTTGGGTTATACGATTCTAGGTATTTTGTGGGTTTGAATTACGAAAATTGATTTGAGGATTTTGGTTTTGAATTTTCCTTAAACCCTAAACCCTAAACCCCAAACTCTAAATATTAACCCTAATCCTAACCCACAAGCGCTTATATAACCTTTAACCCTAAACCCATAAACCCTTAACCTTAACCTTAACCTAGAAGTAGAATGAAATATACCATGATGCATGGCATGGGATGCCATCGCACAGTGAAAATTGAACAAGTGCCCGGAGCCACCAAAGTTGGGAGCTACTTTCCGCACCACCACATGGCCCCTATTGTGCCATGTTCCCAGAAATGACACCAACCTGCTTTTAACTAACTCCTTACACTAAGTCCCCCACCTACGGGGTCGGGAACCTTAACCCCACAAACCATAAATGCCACTAAAAATGCTGCTAAAGCACTATTTTCCCGTAGTGCCGACCCATAAACCATAAACCCTAAACCCAAACACTAACCCATTAACCATTTCCTCTAAACCCTTAACCCTAAACCATAACCCTATATAACCACTAACACTTAAACCTTAATACCGATAAACACTATACAATAAACCCAAACAATAAACTTTAAAACACTAAATCGATACATTAAAATAACAAACCCTAAACCATAAAATTAACCATACTAAATATTAAACCCTAAATTAATTTTAATAGCTTAATTTGTAACTTAAATGAAAACTTCTAAATTGTTTAGTTAGCAATTTGTAACTTTTCATTGCTTATAAGTGAATGCATCAAAATAAAATATAATTCAAAGCAAGAATAAGGAAAAATGTGAAAAACTTTTAGCGGCGTTTTTATAGAAGAAGCTAATACTCGAGTTTTAGCGGCGTTTTTATAAAGCGCTTAGCTATTGCCGAGTTTTAGCGGCTTTTTTATAGAAGCGCTAATGCTCGAGTTTTTAGCGGCGTTTTGTAAAACCGCTAATGCTCGAGTTTTAGCGTTTGGAAAAAAAGCGCTATGTATCCTTTAGCGGCGTTTATCTCAAAAACACTGCTCTTCGCTTGACTTTTTTGTGTTTTATTTCAAACGCCGCTAATAGATAATATTTGCGGCGTTTTTCATTGAAATGCCACTAAAAACGCCGCTAAAAGTCTGTTTTGGTGTAGTGATTAAACGTCTTCTATCTTCATTGGCTATTATTGTGGCTTTTGAGGAGGCTTCCTTGATCCAAACCCGTGGCTCCATCCACTGTTTCCCTTCCTCAGCCAGCGCATACATCGAGTGGTTCGCCTTCCTTCCGAAAAAATATCAAGTAAATCATTCAAATCTTTATGCCTTTTTTTTATTTCTTGTACGATCGCTGCAATGCTGGACTTATCCTCAGATTTTGACTGGATTCTTTTTATGATGGTAAGGGAGTCTACCTCTATTGCCATATCATGAAATCCTAACTCTTCGACACTGACACTATTTGCAATTATGCAATCACCTCTACTGATGTTGCATCGGCTACAAAATGATTTTGGTAAGTGCATGTTGCAAGAATAAATCCCTCATAATCATGAAAAGTAATCCCTGTTATAAAGTCTTGCAATGTTTTATTATACACTGCATCAAAGTTTCCTTTTACTTCGTTTGATCTTGGAGGTAGCCATGTTGCATTTTGTTGATTCAATTTCCTAGATGTACTTGAATCTAATAGAATGCTTTCTGCTTGGTATGCTTTGATAAAAGAGGTTAGTCTTGCAATGTTTTGTTGTTCCCCTAGATGATAAGTTTTGTTCCTTTGGTTCCATATTGCCCATAGAGCAATTGTGAGTCTTATACATTACTCTTCATTTATGCAGTTAAATAAATTAGGTAACCAAATTTTTCATTATTGTCCTTGGAGACTGATTGAACCATCAATCTCGAGCCCTTGCAAAGTATCTCTGGCTTTTGTGCATTCCCAAAAGATGTGCTAATCTATTCCTTCTCATATTTGCAAAATGTGCAAAGTCTACCACTGGCAGCTTTCTAGATTGGAGATTTCTTAGAATAGGAATATAGTTGTGTATCATTCACCAAATTGTAATTTTTATTTCGCTTGCCACCTTCAGGTTCCATAATCTGTTGTAAGATTTCTTTTGATTTATTTTTTATGTTGAGTCATCCCTTTGATCTGTGGGGTTTGAAAGTAACCATTTGTAACCGCTTTTAGAGGAATAAACACTTGTATTGTCTCCTCTCCATATTCTAATGTCCTTAAGACCAGCACAAACAATCGGGATGGTAAGGATTTGGTTGATCTGTTTATCATCAAAGATTTTTTGCAACATATTAGCTTTCTAGGTACACTGACCTATATCAATTAAATCTACTACCATCGTGTATTTAATGTTAACGTCTTGATCCACAATTCTCCATTGTCCAGGTCTTGGTAGTGATGTGGTCTCAACTAACTACGATTACAATAAAGGCAAGCGCACCTATCGTTCAATAGTATAGTTATGGTAAGACCGGTAATATTGTATCCACAAGGACCAAGAGTACTAGTAATTATTATCTTTTTATTATCTAGCCTAAGAATTGGAGTGATTTATTTTTAAACTAAAAACTTAATTAAAAATGACAACGAAAGAATTAGGAAAATACTTTTAGACAACTTATTTGAGATGGACAATACCTAAGGAAGAATCCACCTAGACTTCACTTATTACTTTTGATTCATATGATTTATTCACTTGACTTAATCCATAGAAATTCTTGATTTATGTTAATATCTTTTTCAAGACTAAAAACAACTAACTCTAGGTTGATTAATTGAAATGTATTTCTAATTAAAACCCCTATTGTCGCATTAACTCGACCTATGGATTCCCTTATTAGATTTGACTCTAATCCGGCAGATTTTCGTCGCCCTATTTCTAAGGTTGTAATCAACTCCATTTAGTTGTGTTGATCTACTCTTAAACAGGGACTTTTGCTCCTCTGAATAAGCACATTCGACTTGAATCAATAACTTGAATTATCAAAACAAGAATAAAAACCCACAATTAAGAATAAGAACAAGTATATATCTTATAAATCAAATAATAATAAGATCCGTCATAGGTTTCATCCCCTTAGGTATCTAAGGGATTTAGTTCATACTAATGGGGGGAAACATCTTAAAATAAGGAAAAAAAACAAAACATAAGAAAACCCAAAAACTTCTAAAGAACTTGATGGGAGATCTTCAGTCTTGATGGAGATCTTTCTTTCGAGCTGCTCCCGACGACTATTTTCGAGTATTTTTTGCCTTCTACTCGGCGTTCTCTTTTAGGTTGCCCCCTAGGGTGTTTATATAGGTTTTGGAACACCTCTCGTGACCCACAAGTGGTTTATTCCGAATAGAATTAAATTTTGATATGGTAAGGACACGCCCATGTGACACGCTCGTGCTCGATTCCTTAGACCGTGCTCGATTTTACTCACTACACGATCATGTGGTCTGCCCGTGTACGTTAATCCAGGTTGTGTTTGATCTTGATCGCATCACACGATCGTGTTTGGTAGCCTAGGCCGTGTTGATTCCTAAGGTAGGCTAATTTTATCCCGTTTTGGCCTGTTTCTCGTTCTTTTCGACTTCCTAAGCTCTTCTGAGTGTAAAACATGAAATTAAGCCAAATCTAATGAAAATTCATCCAAAAATAAGCCAAGCATGGGGTTAAAATATGTATAAATTGAGGTTTATCAAATATCCCCACACTTAAGCCTTTGCTTGTCCTCAAGCAAAATCCTCAACTCACAATTAAAATTAAACTTCATCAGATCATAATTTTCATCAATAATGTCTCATTGTAATTCATAGATAATTCATACATGTATAATTTAACTAAAAGAGTCTTAAAAAGATTCAAACAATCTAAGTCATAAATTTTTGCAGCACGAAAACATAGGTGTTTCCCCTTACCTAAATAATTACCTCTGATTCAAAACCGACAAGGATTGACATCCTCACTAAGGATTCACTCAAATCACTCAAAGTGTTTAAGATTCAAGATAAGGCACTCAAAAGCCAAACATGAAGAGTTATTACCATAGGCTTGCATGAAAATCTAATATTCACCACTATAAAATGAGATGATGCACAAATCAAAAGGTCTTTTAAAAGGGTTGTAATGGGGCTTGGGTTAAAGGTGTGGATACAGGCTGAATTAGAAAGTTAAAAATTGAGTTTGAATTGTCAAATTATCTAACTAGAACAATAGACTAATACTGAATAATTACATTAATTGAAAACTTATCATAATAACACGAGATTTTTTTAAAGATGTGAATTATAATCGTTTTAAGCTCAAATAACATAGAACTAATAATGAATGAATTTCCAATTTTTTTTTTAGAATAAGAACATACAATAATAAGAAAGAACTTAACAACTGAAATAAAGAATATAGTTAGGCAAGCGCTCAAATTAAATCTAAAAAAAAAGGGTTAATTCAAATAGGGAAAATTCTTAATGAATCAAAAAGAGTGAGTTTTAGATTAATATTAAGGGTAAATCAAAAACGGTTTATTAGGATTAAAAGGGGTTCACTAGGGGTTAATTATGAAGGTAGGCTTTTTGTGGAGTGAGTGGGTTAAATCCTAGGTGCCTTTATCATCTCATTATATCCAATCAAAAGTGTGATCTCAACATGCATAATCGAAGCAAGTTCTAGAATAACAAATTAATGTTGACACACTCATAATCAATAAAGTGAGCAAGAAAATTATATGCTCTAAAGGCTCAAAATCTCACAAAAATTATGGTTTTTGATGTCAATCTTGCAAATTTCAAACTTCAAAGTAATATTTAAATTTAGGGAAACAACCTAACAAATTTTTAATTCTGAAAATAAACTTATCATGCTTGATTCTCTAATGTCTTAAAGTTTAAACCATCAATGCACAATTACCCATAACTTACTTCAAAACATATCAACAAAAGTTATAAATCAATAGATGTTTCATTCTAATAGTAATGATGAGAAAGTTACTTAAGAACAAGGCATAATTCAATATTTTTGACACCTCCCCACACTTAAGATGTACATTGTCCTCAATGTACAAAGATAGATAATGACAATATAATAAGAAAATCATAAGATAGGGAAAGAAGTAAAACTTCTTGAATTTTAGGATGGAGTCAAAGAAAAGCAGTGTAAAGTTAGGCGGAGGAGGTGGATACTCCGGTGGTGGTGTGGTGGTTCAATGACCCTTGAACCTAAATTAAAGAAATAAAATATACTAATATAAATTAATGACAGGAAAGATAAAGGGAAAGAATTTAAAAATGAAAATAAAAGAAAAATAAAAAATAAATGGATTCAAAGGTCCTTGTCTTGCGAGGGAATGAAGCGGCCGGCATGAACTTACGTAGAGTGGTCGCGCACGGGGAAACCGTGCTAGGGTCCTTTCACTTTTTTGACATGAGGATGGTGGTCTTGGCTTTGCTTTTAGTTATGGTGACAAGGATGGTGAAGAATGGGGAAAAAATATGGTGGCTAGGGTTGGGAGGGAAGGGATATGGGAAAGAAAGTGATCAGAACAAAAAGGGTTTAAATAGAAATTAGCTGCCTATGCCCGTGTACCTTGGGCGTGTTAGGTCACACGGCTGTATCACACAATCGTGTGGTGCCTCATTCGTTTCTCCCACGCCTGTGTAGAATTTTTCACGCCCGTTTTGCTTATTTAGTGTCGACCACAGCTGTATAGCACGGCCGTGACATTTTATCGCAGCCCGTATTTTGGGGAAATTTTTGTCCTTGGTTCATATGGTCTCTGCCACGCCGATGTGCCTATTCATGATGTCCACATGGCCACGACCACACCCGTGTGCAAGGCCGTGTGGTAAGGAAGCTTGCGCTTGATTAATTAGGTTAGTTTTTAGTTACGTGCTAAACATCGAAAAATAATGACATTAGTGAAGTTAGTGCTCGGGTTGCCTCCCGAGAAGCGCTTGTTTAAATTCTTAAGCTAGAATGACCTTTCATTAGCATAATCATAGTGGTTTGAGGAGTTGAAACTCCTCATTCTTACTATCAATTGTATTAAAATAAGGTTTTAGACGAGTACGATTTACCTTGAAGGTGCCAAATTGAGAATGAGTTACCTCGACTGTACCGTATGGGAAAGTATTAAGTACCGTGAAAGGAGTTATTCTATTAGGTTCAGAAGTGCCAACACGAGGATCTATATTATCCATTAGGACTCGGTCTCCAATCTTGAAGTTATTTGCTTTATTTTTAAGTCCGTTATGGAGTTGTCTCAGTTCTGCTTCGCGTGTTCTTGGTTTCTCCTTAACATGTGTCTTCCACTCATCTAGGTCATCTATATGAAGTCTTTGCTCCTCATGAGTTATTTCTTTGTTGGCACGAGGTCTAGGATATGGCTTAATTGTGTAATTTCGTGGTGCTTCCTAAAAAGCTTGAACCAAATGGTTATTAATAAAATTTATGCTCTCACCTTTATTACTCGATGTCCTAGCCGAGTCAAGAGCCTGGAGAGTGATTGTTTCGTCACCTACACGAAGTATGAATTCATTTGTACCAACATCAATTCTAGTTTTAGCAGTTGCTAAAAAGGGTCTTCCTAAAATTAAAGGAACATTATTGTCCTCATCCATGTCTAAAACAACAAAGTCTACTGGGAATATGACTTTATCAATTTTTACTAGTACATCTTCGATTATACCCCTAGGAACTCTAAAAGTTTTATCAGCCAATTGAATGCTCATCCTAGTTTGTTTGGGTTTCCTGAGACCTAGCTGTTTAAACATTTTATAAGGCAGAACATTGATGCTTGCCCCTAAATCTGCTAAAGCATTATTAACAGATAAACTAACAATTAAGTAAGGAATTGTAAAATTCCTTGGATCTTTTAACTTTTGCTGTAGTCTATTTTGTAAGATTGCTGAGCACACTGCATTTAACTCCACATGCGACGCATCATCTAACTTCTGTTTGTTTGTCAAAAGCTACTTTAATTTTTTTTTGAATTGGGCATCTGCGAAAGAGCTTCAATAAATGGTAAGTTAATATGTAATTTTTTTAAAAGTTTAAGAAATTTACTGAATTGTTTATTTGTGCGGTCTTTCTTTGTCACATTGGGATATGGCACACGAGGTTGGTATTCTGTACTTACCAGTTTTGGTTTATCATAGCTTATCTCAACCTTATCTTCCTCTGCCACATTCTCTTGCCTCAATTTTGGTTCATCTAACCCTTCACTATCGTGAGCAGTAATGGCATGAAGTTGCTCCTTTGGGTTAGTTTTAGTGATGCTTGGCAAGCTACCTTGTGGTCGTTCAGATATGAGCTTAGCAAGTTGTCCTAATTGGTTCTCGAGCCCTTGAATCGATGCTTGTTTATTTTTTAGTGCTGTTTCAGTGTTTTGGAAATGGGTTTCTGAAATCGCGATAAATTTTGTTAACATCTCCTCAAGATTCGATTTTTTCTCTTGTGGGTAGGGTTGCTGTTGAAAGCCTGAGGGGTGGTTGTCTCTGATTTCCTTGACCACCCCATGAAAAGTTTGGGTGGTTCCACTAACCTGGATTAAAGTGTTACTATAAGGGTTATTTTGAGGTCTAGAATTATTACCCATATAGTTCATCTGTTCACTTTCTGTGCCAGAGTTGTAGGGTAGGTATTCTGTATTGTTTGTCCTTCCTCTGTTTGTATCGCCTTTGCATCCTTTGGTCAGTACTGCGAAGAGCCACACAAACTATCAATCTTTTTATTTAACAGTTCTACCTGGTTTGATAGCATGGTCACTATGTCGAGGTTGAAAACACTGGGGGTTTTTGTTAGCTTTGTCCTCATAACTTGACACTGTTAGTTATTCAGTGCCAACTCCTCTATGAACTCATAAGCTACTTGAGGTATCGTTATTTAGGGTTCCACCGTAATTTGAATCAATCAACTACATCCCCGATTTTCTTATATCTACGTGTCACTACTCAGGGCTCTTTTTTTCTTCCAAAATTGACACCAAACCAAACAACCAATAGGAATAGCCAATCCCCAGAGCAACTAACATAACACGCCCGAAGAATATCATATCAGACAACCCTACTAGCCAAAATGTACCCCCCAAAAAAATTAGTACGTTTCTTTTCAAACGAGCGTGCATGCGCCACGTGTTAGACTACATTTCAAATTCGTAAGCTCCGTAACTCACTAGACGAAGCTTGACACCCCAAGAAAGGGCGGGAGGATAAAAAATAAAAAAATAAACATTTCTTTTAGGCATATGGCAATTCTGATCCAACGACTGAAAATACACGATCTACAAAATCAGAACATTCTGGAAATAAATTTTCCTTTATAAACCACTTCTTCTCTTCACGGTTTTTATCAAAAAATAAAAAAATCGAAAATGGTATAGGAAAATAATTATGTACCAAAATAATATATTTAGGGTGATTGCGCCTATATCGGAAGTGATACCACCCTAGTCTAACACTTTGAATAGTGAAAAAAACATAAATTGAAAAGTGAAAATATAAAAATAAAACTGAAAAAAAAAGGGTGAGCAACATGACATGACACAGTGGAGAGTTGCTACAATGCGACTAAAGGTGCCAATGAATGACAGTGACCGAAGATGTTAGTGGCGGAGGTGCCGTCACGATGTGATCCTCATGCATGATAATTTGGCATTTACATACATTTAGGGATCTTATAATGGTATCTAATTTGGTTTAATAGAAAGGGAAAGGAGAAGAAGAAAAAGAAGAAGGAGGGCGTGTAGAAAAAAAAGAAAAGAAAAAAGTGAGAGAGAATAGAAAGGAGAAAGAAGAAAGAAAGAGAAAAAAAATAGAAAAAGTAGGTATAAATTTTTTAAATAATGGATGATATTGTTATTGTGTTGATTTGTTGTTATTATTATATATTGATTTTATTTTATTATTTGTTGTTGTTAGTTTAGTTATTATTGTTAGTTATTAGGATTAGTAAGAACTTTAATTATTATTTTGTTAATATTATTGTTAGTTATTAATATTGTTATTTAAAAACCTAAAATAATATTTTAGTTAGTATATTGTTAGTTAAAAATCCTAATTATTATTTTAGTTAGTATATTGTTAGTTATTAATATTGTTAGTTAAAAACCTTAATTATTATTTTAGTTAGTATATTGTTAGTAAAAAATATTATTATTGTTAGTTTAATATTGTTAGTAAAAATCGTAATTATTATTTTAGTTAGTATTATTATTGTTAGTAAAAATTATTATTATTATTATTATTATTATTATTATTATTATTATTATTATAATTGTTAGTTATTAATATTGTTAGTTATATAAAAAACACTAAAATAATACATTTGAAACATTATGTACTAAAATAATATGAAATAATAAAATCTGAAAATAGTATTTTTTGAAAGTAATAGAATTTGAAAATAAAGAAAATACTGAACAAATGGCCAAAATAAGTGTTTTTTACTAAATTTATATAAAAAATACTAAAATAATACATTTGAAACATTATGTAATAATAAAATACTGAAAATAGTATATTTTTAAAGTAATAGAATTTGAAAATAAGAAAAATACGAACAAAGGGCCAAAATAAGTGTTTTTACTAAATTTATATATAAAAACACTAAAATAATATATTTGAAATATATCGTGATCACTTAATAATATGGTAGTATATTATTATTTGTTAATCATTGGTTCTATTAAAAAAGGTATACGTAATATTGTTATTAAGAAACCCTAAATATTATTATTAGTTATTAATATTGTTAGAAAAACATGATTATTATTTTAGTTAGTATTATTATTGACATTGTTATTAAGAAACCCTAAATATTATTCTTAGTTATTAATATTGTAAGTAAAAACCCTAATTATTATTTTAGTTAGTATTATTATTAATATTGTTATTAAGAAACCCTAATTATTATTATTATTATTATTAGTTATTAATATTGTTAGTAAAAACCCTAATTATTATTTTAGTTAGTATTACTATTAATATTGTTAGTAAGAAACCCTAAATATTTATTATTATTAGTTATTAATATTGTTAGTAAAAACCCTAATTATTATTTTAGTTATTATTATTGTTATTGTTAGTAAAAACTCTAATTATTATTATTATTATTATGTGTTTATGTTTGTATAAATAATAAAAAATTGTATTTATTATGTGTCATTTATGTTATGTTTTTGTTATATTATTTTATTAGCATGTTATTTTTAGTAATTTAATATAAAATTCTTGTTTTTATGTAGGTAAAATTTAAATATTTGAGGCAGCAATGGCTCCATTGATTAGTACAGATCCTCACATATTTGACGTAACTAATAATATGATAATGTATTGTTATTTATTAATCGCAGTTATATTTAAAAAATAGCTACATAATTTAGGAAATAAATTATGTTATTATAATTATTTTGTGATTGAACAACTGTCAGGCTCGTAATGTGTATTAAGGGCCAACCGATGGCTTAGGAAATCCCCGGATGAGCGGTCGATGCCTACTTAGAGTAAGCTTATAATGACTGATTTTGACCCTAATTGGAATGTGGTTTCAGGACCACAAATCTGAGTCCAAAAATATTTTAAAATTATTTTCTATGTTTATTATATGTGAATTTGATTGTGTTAAATTTTTTGATTTAATTTTGTCGTTTAGGTGCCCGATTAAATAAAAGGGCGTGTCGCGTAAAATGTAAAGTTACAAATTAACATGTAAAGTACTAATTTAATAGTGGCATTTTAATATGGGGTCCTTGAATGGCAATTAGGCCATTTTTTATTAGTAGTGGACGGTAATAGGCATATTATATAAAGATTTCATATTATTTTTAAAGGGTAAAAAGTGATATACATATTATTATGTAATAAATAAAATAAAAACATAAACAACCATGCATTTTGTTCATCTTTCTTTGCCGAATAGTAAAGAAAAGAAAGGAAAAACCTAAGCTACATTCGGCACTTGAAGCTTTGATTTAGGTGTGTTTTGTCCGGTTCTTGATAATTTTTACGTTTTTGAGATCGTTGCTTAGAAATGAACAAAACCCATGTCTTAATTTTTTATTGTGATGATGATTTTGTGTTTTTCCATTGATGATACCTTGTGGTTTTTGGTGTTTGATGATGAAATATGAATTATATGTGTTAGATTAACAAGTTTTGTCTTTAAATTTTTTATGAAATTGAGTAATTGGACTAAATTACAAAAATAATTTTTAGGGACTAAAATGTGAAATAAATGAAATGTATGGACTTGTATGAGTGTAAGGAACATTGGCCTAAGCATAATATAGTTAAATTTTGAATATTTTGTGTTTTGTGCAATAGGGACTAAATTGTGAAAATGTGAAATATTAGGGGTAAAAATATAATTTTCCCATTTATGCATTTTGGACTAAATTGAATGAAAATATTTTGAATGAGCTTAATTTGAAATTATTTAGATCAAGAACAAAAGGATCGGGATTGGATCGGGAAAAGCGAAGTTAAGCGAATAGTCGGAAACATAGTGCATGAGATATCCGAGGTAAGTTTTAAGCAATTGAGTTGAGTTGAATTTATCTATAATGATGTACATGTATTTAATAGAGGCAAATATGTACAATGTTGATATTGCCAAATGTGATATTGGTTGGGAGATGAATATAGCCGAATGTGATGCATACATATACGTTAATAATATAGCCATGTGTGATATTGATTTAAGAGATGAATATAGCCGAATGTGATGTATACTTATATGTTAATGATATAGCTGAATGTGATGTTGATATGGAGATGAAATAAGCTAATTTGTATATATATGTGTAATTGAGGTTTAAGTCTTATATATGTTTTTAATTAAGCGAATAACAAGTTCAAGTAATGCACTTAAGTGTGCGAATTTAAATAGCACTATGTGTGCGAAATCAGTCATTTGGCACTAAGTTTGCGAGATGTTAAATGTAACGGCACTAATGTGTGATACGTTACGAGAATTTGACATTAAGTGAGCAAGATGTTAATGTGACTACACTAAGTGCTGATACATTATAGGGTTTAACCTTCGGTTATGCAGGTTTATTGATCCATCAAGATATCGGTTATTGAAAGTATTAAGCGAAATAAAATGATCAGGTATGTGATGATAGATCATATATGGATAGTAAAGTAAGTATTGGCGGTTGAAATGAAATTAAGTATTTTGCATATCAATATGTGATTTATAAGGGTTAGAAATATAAGTATAAATTAATAAAGTGATATATGCATATGAAATTAAGCAAATGTGATGTGTATATATATATATATACATATGTATTTATTTTGAGATGAGAAAGTGATTTATAGTTCAATGTGAACCTATTATTGAATGTGTGAGTGTTAGACCTTAAGGCTATGAAATATGAAAGTCTATGAATGGTGTTATAACTTATAATTATGGATATAAATCTTGATGGTGATTATAATAAATTGACCTATTATATATAATAGTATAATGCATTGTTGTTATATAATTGCTTATAACTTACTAGTTGTTAAAGCTTACTTGGTTCTTAGTTGCTCTCATGTTTTGGATTTCCTTGGTGATCGTTCATGCGTTTCAGGGATCGTCGCTAAAGCTCGTTACACTATCATTAATATTTTGGTACCTTTTAAAGTTAAATTTAAAGTTTATGGCATGTATAGGCTCGTTACTTTTTGAGTTTATTTGAATGGTGTGTATATATATGCCATGCGAAATGGCTAAATTGTGGTATTTTGGTCTTATGTGAATTGACCATGGTGTTAACTTATTATGAAAGTACAATTCCTAATGTGTTTATGCTTGGTGTTTGAATATGTGGCTTGATTGATCATTGAGTTAAATCATAGTTGTTTAATTTCGACCATGGTGGTTGCATGATGTGGTAAATTATTTTCATGATAGGTATGAATAGCGTTATAGGTTATATATTTTGGTTGTGCAAAGTCGGTCATGATATACATATATGTGTGTAATGAGCTTGGTTTTATATGTTTTAGGTTATTTGTAAGACATGTATGGTTTTGATAATTTGGCTATGTTAATTATAAGAGATGTGATCGATTATATGGTTGGATGCTTTCGGCAATTGGTATTAAATTTGGTATATCCTAGATTCGGTTAAGTAAGGTTTTGGTATATATGTATATTTGGTTTTGATAATTGATAATTTGTTTTAGTAAAGTGATTATAAGCATGTGCATATTCGGCTATTGTAACTTCAATGACCAAATGAATAATAACTTTTGCTATTTGATGAAAAAATGCTTATATATGAATTTGACTATATGGATTTAAGATATGTATGTTAATTTTAAAGCATATTATGAAAGTGCATCATTACTTATAATGCATTCTTGGTTATGACCATATGAATAGTAAATATTTGTTATGACTTGTGCTATGTCTGGTAATGCCTTGTAACCCTAATCCTAAGTTGCGGATCTGAGTTAAGGTATTACAAAGTCTGGATTTGAGTCAGCAAGATCGATCCGGACGTTTGATCGTGGTATGATTTAATATCCGCAATAGTCGGCGTTAGCGTCGAGACCCACACTTTTCATTTCCCACATGGAGAGTGCCTTGTCACTCTGAGGATGTTACAATGCAACTTGGGCTTCCAATCGACGGAGTCCGTGAGCGAGCGTGTCAAGCGAGAGTGACCCATTTGCGCTTTGTCAGGGCCTACTAGGTGTCTCGTACAGTAATGATGAGGAAAATATTTTGAGCTTGAAATATACATGGCTGAGAGAGAGGTATGAACACTTTATCAGCTAATGCCACTAAAGGCGAGTTGATGTGGGCTGCTCGAGCATGCATTACGCACGTCATAGGGGGTGTACTGATGCCTGATGGGAACAATAACAGGGTTCATATCATGTACTTACCTCTATTAGCTGATTTGAGTAATGCTCACTCTTATAGTTGGGGCTCCGCAGTTCTTGCGATGTTGTACCGTGAGTTTTTTCGGACGACAAAGCCAGTTTCCGTAGACATAGGTGGATGCCTTACATTATTGCAGTCGTGGGCTCTTTATCGGATGTCATTCGCAGTCGTGGGCTCTTTATCGGATGCCATTCTTGGTATCAGTTAGTCACCAACCATACGTATATCCACTAGTTAACAGGTGATAAAATATACCTTGTTATTAATTGACAATTTCTTTATATTGATATTGATACTATTGTAAGATACTATATTGACTTTAAATTTGTTTTTTGTAGATGGAGTATTTATCCGAAGTATCGGAGGTCGTATTATTATCCGATATATCGACTATGATTGAACAACATGCCGGGAAGGGGTAGCGATTCCAATATTAAGTGACATGTTACTTTGTATATCTTACTCACACAGTGTTAAATTTTAACAATGTTATTAATCGTGCGGTTTATATGGATGCAATATCGTGAGACGAGAAATTGTAGCAAGTTATACCTTGTACGCCTACATTCACTCTCATATGTGGTGCCTAATGCACCAATTATAAATTCAATATAGTCGAGTGGTACTATGGGGATCGAGTGTTGCGACAGTTTGGTTGCATCCAATATATCCGGATTCGCCATGCCGGTGGGAGAGGTTCCTTTGCATGAACAAGAGAGGAAGCAGGATTGCATTGGGGAGTTAAGCCGGAGATTTATTGCGGTGTGGAATGATCGGATGTATCGAATACCTCGGATGGATATGTCTTCGATTTGCAACCTTCATTAGAGTACATACAATGGTACTCTAGTATGGGAAAACCATATACTTGGAGGCGATCGGTGTAGTCCCTCACATTGTCTGCGACATGGGGTATATCTGAGCTAGTGGCCGATATGGAGGCCGAGCCAGGTGATCCTAATCGACCACTGAGCCTAAGCAATAACATTCACATTCGGATGCATTCAGATCATCCGGATGTGTGGGCAATAACTACTTGCGGGCTCATCCGAGGTGGATACCATTACGGTTTGATATATTTGGATCGTATCCACGATGAGTCAACACTTCCATTCGTATCCCGCTGCGGGGACATCGACCTCCTAGGTCGTATCCACCGCATCATGGTACTCCTTCCACTCAAGTTCATCGATGCCATTCGAGCCACATGATTTTTCTGTCATGTCTAGCACACCCACAGGCTCGAAGAGGATGTTCGGTCAATCGCGAGCACCCACAATGTGAATGTTGACCTCCGCAGAAGTATACCTAGGACCACCATCGAACCATTAATTTTAGGTGTTTCTTGCGGTTTTGATTTTGCTCTATTTTGTATTTTTATATTACAATGTTTATACTTTTTTTTGTACAAATTTAATTCGATTAATTGGAACTTTAAAATTTGTAACAAAATTTGACCATAACGCAGAGTAGATTAATTTAGAGATTATAACATTAAAACAGTAATACACACTACAACTGAAATGAAGCTTTTAAAAGTTTTTTGAAATAATAAATTGTGTTTTGCAAAGATTTATTTGGTCAAGAGATTGAGTAAGAGAAGTATCGAAATCTCGATTGTTATAAAGCGAGCCATAAATTTTATTGAAAAATCATTTAAATGATATACTTTTTTATATAAATTAAATACATTACAACATAAGCTCAATTCCCAGCTCGATCGTGGACGATTATCCAACATGATAGTTTCAATGCGGGCATTTACTTGATTATGACCACCTAACCTACATAATCCACAATGCTTACAATCGGTTTCTCTAATGTCCATTTCATTACGGATTACGGATGATTGCGGATGACCTCTAGGATTCCTACGTGGCTTCATGCGGGACAAGCTCGAAAGTCATCCAGGCACCTCACGTGAGCGAATTGAGGGCAAGGCGGGGAACTTATTTTCCCGGACACGCATAGCGTCCGCTCCAGTGTACACATCATCGACAAATTGTTCAACATTAAGGTTCGCTTTAGCACGCGCGCCACGATATGTGCACACGAGATAATGAAGTGTTTGGAACCTCCCGCATTACATACCGTTTGTTTGAAGATCAACTCCATAGGACCTAGGTGGCATACCAGGTCGACGACCTATGGACTCCATAACTCAAAAATTTTCAGGCGTCGTGAATATATTTCTACAGTCATCGACCTCGCAATCCGACGGTTTACAATCAATGTATCCCTGACATCTTCGACAAACACGTGTTCCGCCTCCATCTGGTTGACTTGTTGTTCACCCATTCTTAGCATCAAGGTTGCCAACCTGTAGAATGTAGTGAAAGACGAGATGAAATCGAAGATGTCGTATTTTCAAAAACATAGCGTTGACCCCCTCCACCAAGTTTGTGGTCATTTGACCATAACGAAAAGCCTCATCAAAACTTTGAACCCATTGCCACAGCTCCATTGTACCTAACCACTAACGAAAAGATTTGTTCGTTTGACCTTCCATGTCACTCTCAAGTCGAGTCATTCTTTGGTGAAAAATATGTGGCTCTAACTCAAATGTTATATATGTATTAAGAAAAGATAATTTACATGAAGAATGGATAACATAAAACATTAAAACTTATATTGAAAAGATAAGGTTATCATTTACCCATTTTCACCACTTGTCTCTTCCAATCGCATTCTTATAATCTTGAAGGAAGTTAGCGCAATGTGACGGATGTAGTAAGCGGATCTCCATGGCACAACGGATCGCTTAATTGCGCAATTAATCCTTTCCTCTATCAAAGATGATGCAAATATTATCATTGCTAATAATGCATACCTCCGGAGTTGGTAAAGAAGAATTCTCGAGATTCCAAGTTCTCCTTATCTATGATGGTAAATGCTATTGGGAGCACGTTCCCATTGCCGTCTTGAGCAATCGCAATAAGTAAGATCTGTATATTTTCCGTATAGCCATGTCTCATCCACTCGCACAAACGGCTTGCGATGTGGAAATGCCCCCGCATATGGATCAAGCGTCCGAACATCGATGAAAATTCTTTTCCCTATTGTAATTGGTCATCCGGGTAAGTAATAGTCGTTCAGTAACTCAATCATAGTCCCCCGATCGTACTCCGCATAGCGACTATCTATCCACAGAAGCTCATTATACGATAAATCGTAATCCCCATACAATTGCTCCATTGCCATCCGTTTGGCTATCCGCGCCTTCGATATGATACTCGAATCTTTGAATCGTGCTTGTATTTTGGCAATCGATTACAAAACTTTAATGTCGGCATGTCCTTCATCATTGGCATGATACCGCATGATAGTTTTGGAGTCAAGTTTTCGATGATCTTCGATCATACGTGTCGATGTGCATGTGTGGTCTAACCAATTTCGTATCTCTCACATCTCGAATTTTGAATGAATGTAGCTCGTACACCTAATTCTCGCCTTCATTGCTTTTCAACACTCCCCAATATATCTTGTCGGTTTTAGACACCTGCGATTTTGTAATCCATCGATATATTTATGCTATCTTGTTTAATAGCAAATATCGCACTCTTCTTTACTTTCAAATCTGCCTCTGAATAACTCCTCATGATTGAAATTTAAGGCTAGCTAGTGAGCGGGAAGTATTTTAGGGTACTCCGGGAACTCATCTACATGCGCTGCGTCGGGATCTATGAGTGACATGTGTGGCCTAGGATTATTGTGTATCATAATACATCGCATCTGGTTCCCGACCAAAGACACGCTAATGTTTCCATCGTCATTCACATCTTTATCATCAATATCATCAGGTATATCGCCCATATCGGGTTCACTGTCACTATCGACCTCTTGCTCACAATGATCACTACTATCGTATCCATCATCACCAACCACATCAATATCAGGTGTAATATTAAGATCGACATTGATCCCATGTATAGTCGATTCACTATCAACGTACGATATTGGAGGTACCATGCATGGTTTTTGAGCTCCATGTTCTTCACTATATGCATTAATATCTTCATTTTGCTCAATACCGGCTAACTCAACAAATAAGTGAATTGGTGCATTTTTGTTACTCCCATTCTCACAATAAAGAGTGATCATTGTCCCCATGTCTTCATCGTCTACAAGTTTCATTTGGTGAATTTGATCGGATCATCGGCTGAAACTTGTGAAAATTTCAAAATCCTTCTCCCACAACGTCTAAAATTTTTGTGTTAATCCTTTCCTTCATATCATCTAACGAGACATTTCTATTAAATCTCATTGCTATTTGTTTGAGACATTCAAATATGCATCCAGCAGTTGTTGTCAAGATGATTCCATCGAAATACTTGATCTGAAAACCGATAATCTATCTTCAATATTCAATACATTAAAATAAAAAAATTCTCAAAACAATTTCGATCAAGAAATAAATTACTTAAATAAAAATTAATGTTTCAATATGCAATTTTTCATTGACAATTTGCTCATACTATTTCGTTATCATTTTGTACATTAACAACATTTATCTTTACATTTAACCACTTAAATTCAGTTTATGTTTTCTTCCATCTCCAGATCTTGTATCTTCCTCACGGAAATCTTGTACAATCCAATTTAGAAATTCTTGATTCTCTTCATATTCATCTTCTACAATCAATTTGAAAATTCCTCGGATCTTCTTTCTCTTCAATCTTTATAATGTATTGAATTTAGAAATTCTCTTGGTAATTTCCTAACATCTAGTTTATCCATCCATGGTATGTTAAACACTTTGCTTCCCAGTCAACTTAGTGAGCCTATACTTTCTTTGTGTTTTCCTAGCTCCATAAGAGATTATAAACTTCACAAAGCATATAACTAGATTCCAATAGGTTCGTGGTACCAATATCTTCCAAAGTTCGTCTAAAATATTTGATGGTCCCGTTCTATTAATGTCCCTCTAAGGGTTAAGTATTGCACTTTATTCTTCCTAATCATTTCATGACCATTCCACAACATTTCTTGCATCTTTTTATTTACGGTGATAAGGTGTTGAACAATGTCTTATTCTGGTTTCATTCTGTAATCTTGCACTTCTCTCATCATCTTATAATCTTCTCCATTTGTCTTTGAAGTTATTATCTCATCAAGCAATACCCAATATGTTGCCATTTCTAACAATATCTATAGCGAAATATCTTCAATTTTTATCACTAATTAACAATTACTTTATAATAATTTTACTAATATAAAACTTTCAAATATATTAAAAAATTTAAAACATAACATTCACAATAAACAAATAATTAATATAATACAAAACTTACTAACAAATCAAAATAAACAAACAAAATAGCTTTAAAACAAAACATAAAAATAACAAAAAACAATAATTAGGGCTTTTTACTAACAATATTAATAATACTAACTAAAATAATAATTAGGGTTTTTTATCAACAATATTAATAATACTAACTAAAATAATAATTAAGGTTTTTTACTAACAATGTTAATAATACTAACTAAAATAATAATTAGGTTTTTATAGACAATATTAATAATACTAACTAAAATAATAATTAAGGTTTTTACTAACAATACTAATAATACTAACTAAAATGATAATTAGTGTTTTACTAACAATAATAGTTAATAATAATAATAATAATAATAATAATAATAATAATAATAATAATAATAATAATAATAATAATAATAATAGTTTTTTTAC
This sequence comes from Gossypium rotundifolium, assembly GCA_025506655.1. Taxonomy (NCBI): domain Eukaryota; kingdom Viridiplantae; phylum Streptophyta; class Magnoliopsida; order Malvales; family Malvaceae; genus Gossypium; species Gossypium rotundifolium. The sequence goes on along the minus strand of CP106723.1, from coordinate 13,078,113 downwards.
TAACAAGAATACTAACTAAAATAATAATTACGGTTTTACTAACAATAATAGTTAACAATAATAATAACAATAGTTTTTTTTACTAACAATATTATTAACTAACAATAATAATAATAATTAGGGTTTTTACTAACAATACTAATAATACTAACTAAAATAATAATTAGGGTTTACTAACAATAATAATAATAATAATAATAATAATAATAATAATAATAATAATAATAATAATAATAATAATAGTTTCTTTTACTAACAATATCTAAGACTAAAATAATAATTACGGTTTTACTAACAATAATAGTTAACAGAATAATAATAATAATATTTTTACTAACAATATTAATAACTAACAATAATAATAATAATAATTAGGGTTTTACTAATCCTAATAACTAACACAATAATAATAATAGTTTTTACTAAAAAAATACTAACTAACAATAATAATTAGAGTTTTACTAAAAATAATAACTAACAATAATATCTTTGTCAAAACTAACAATCATACTAACTAAAATAATAATTAGGGTTTTAACTATAAATAAGAATAACCAAACTCTAAAACTAACAATAATAATACTAACTAAAATAATAGTTAGGATTTTTACTAATCTTAATAACTAACAATAATAACTAAAATAACAACAAAAAAAATAAAAAACATACAAAATAAACATGATAATCCATTATTTATAAAATAAATACCTTATTTTTCTATTTTTTTCTTCTCTATCTTTTTCCTTTCTCTTCTCTATTTTCTTTTCTTTCTTTTTTTTGGACGTCGTCCTCTTTCTTCTTCTTCTTCTTCTTCTTCTTCTCAGCTAACAATGAAGAAAATGAAATTGGGGACCATTTAAGGTCCCCGGTGAGCAAATGGACAAATTTCTTTCTGCATGGAGAAGGCATTCTCAGTCTGTGCTTTTGGCACTTGTTGTTAAGTGCAGCTCACACCACATATCCCTTCTTTTCTTTTTTTGCTTTTGTTTTCTTTTTGGTTTCGGTCTATGTATTTTTTTCATTGTTGAGGTGTCGGATCAGGTTGGTGCCGCTTCTAACATAAGTATATAATTACCACGGATGTACCATTTTGGTACATAATTATTTTCCTATACCATTTTTGAATTTTTTTTTGTATTTTTTTTAGTAAAAAAAACCCTCTCTTCACCCTCTGCCCTCATCAAACCGAATCAATATTACTTCCAAAGTTCAAAAATTTCAAGTTTCTCTCCTAAATTCTTTCGAGTTTCAAAGGTTTTTATTGTTGTTTTGAGTTTTGTTTGAAGTTGCTATGGCATGCAAAGGCGAAGGACCAACGATCGTGATTGATCTCGGCACGACCTACTCGTGCGTCAGTGTTTGGTAGCATGACCGTTTGGAGATCATAGCAAATGATCAGGGAACAGAATGACGCCGTCTTACGTGTCTTTATGGATACCAAGCGTTTGATCGGCGATGCGGCGAAGAATCAGGTCGCCATGAATCCTGTCAACACTGTTTTCGGTACGTCCTTAGCCTTCTTTGAAGTGGACTCTGAATTGCTTCGTCAAATATGGTTTTTGCTCAAATTTAGTCATTTATTGCATAGGGAGCTCTAAAATGATTTGATAAGAGAAAAAGTCATCGTTTACTCTGAATAATGAACAAGATTCTGAGGTTTTCACTTACCGATTCGACACTTTTTTGAACCAAGCGAGCTATTATTATTTATATTCTGAGATTGATTCTATTCTTTTTTTAAAAAAATTTAAGCTTTGTTTGGTTAAGATTATTTACATGATTTATAATCATACAAACTATATAAAAACTTCAGTTTGAGTTAAATCCGTGAGCATTTTTTCAATAAAATAATTTAATAACAAAATATTAAAAGTCTGTTTAAATAAAATAAAATAAATTAGATTCGTGAGTGTAGTCTAGTGAATTTAAGTTTTTTCCTCCTAAAATTATACTCAAATATCTTGTGAGGATTTTGAATTTCAAGTTTTGTAACGAAAATAGTTTATGCTTAAATTTTAAAATCTCTATGTTTTGTTATTATATGGTTTTAGGGTTAAATTATTCTTACAAATAACAACTTATGATTTGGCGGGAATTTTATGCTTATATCTGATTGTTGTTTTGCTACTTTATGTTCCAGATGCTAAGCGTTTGATCGGTAGAAGATTCAGCGACCCTTCTGTCCAAAGCGACATGAAATTGTGGCCGTTCAAGGTCATTCCTGGCTCCGGGGACAAACCCATGATCGTTGTCAACTACAAAGTCGAAGAGAAGCAATTCGCAGCCGAAGAGATCCCTCCATGGTTCTCACGAAGATGAGAGAAATCGCGGAGGCTATCTCGGTTCCTCCATAAAAAACGCTGTCGTCACGGTTCCGGCTTACTTCAATGACTCCCAACGCCAAGCCACGAAAGATGTCAGGGTCATTGCGACCTCAACGTCATGCGTATCATCAACGAGCCGACGGCTGCAGCTTTTGCTTTCGGCTAGACAAGAACGTGAGAGGTTCCGGAAAAAGGAACGTGCTTATTTTCGATTATCGGCTGAGGCACCTTTGATGTCTTATTGTTGACAATCGAAGAAGGGATCTTCGAAGTGAAGGCTACGGTAGGGGATACCAATTTGGGAGGTGAAGATTTTGATAATAGAATGGTGAATCATTTCGTACAGGAGTTCAAGAGGAAGAACAAAAAGGACATTGCCGCAACCCAGAGCTTTGAGGAGGTTGAGAACAGCTTGCGAAAGAGCTAAGAGGACATTGTCTTCTACCGCTCAAAGAACTATCGAGATCGATCGATTTTTACACGTCGATAACCCGAGCTCGATTCAAGGAATTGGATATGGATCTGTTCAGAGAAAATGCATGAAGCCAATGGAGAAATGTTTGAGGGATGCTAAGATGGATAAAAGCACCGTCCATGGTATGGTTCTCGTTGGTGGGTCTACTAGAATTCCCAAAGTTCAGCAATTGTTGCAAGACTTTTTCAACGGGAAAGAACTTTGCAAGAGCATTAACCCCAATGTGGTCGTCGCCTACGGTGCTGCTGTACAAGCTGCCATTTTGAGCGGTGAAGGCAATGAAAAGGTTCAAGATTTGCTGCTTTTGGATATCACCCCACTTTCATTTGGCTTGGAAACCGACGGTGGAGTCATGACTGTTAATTCCAAGGAATACAACAATCCCAACAAAAAAGGAACAACTTTTCTCCACTTACTCCGATAATCAACCTGGTGTTTTGATTCAGGTTTACGAAGGTGAAAGAACAAAACCAGGGACAACAACTTGCTTGGGAAATTTCAGCTTCCTGGGATTCCATCAGCTCCTCGTGGTGTCCCTCAAATCAATATCTGTTTCGACATCGATGCCAATGGGATTTTAAATGTCTCCGCCGACGATAAAACGACTGGTCAAAAGAACAAAATCACCATTACCAACGACAAAGGCAGATTATCAAAGGAAGAGATTGAAAAAATGGTGCAAGAAGCTGAGAAATACAAGTCAGAAGATGATGAACACAAAAAGAAAGTCGAAGCCAAGAATGCACTTGAAAATTATGCTTGTAATATGAGGAACACCATCAAGGATGACAAGATCAGTTCCAAGCTTCTGGCTGCTGATAAGAAGAAAATCGAGGTTGCAATCGAGGAAGCTATCCAATGGCTCGACGGGGACCAATTGGCTGAGGCGCCGGATGAGTTCAAGGACAAAATGAAGGAGCAGGAAGGCATTTGAACCCTATTATTGTATGTAATATGAGATTTAGATTTCATGATTTGATCATCCCCCGATTATCTTATATCTACGTGTCACTACTCAGGGGCTCTTTTTTTTTCTTCCAAAATTGACACCAAACCAAACAACCAATAGGAATAGCCAATCCCCCAGAGCAACTAACATAACAGGCCCTAAGAATATCATATCAGAAAACCCTACTAGCCAAAATGTACCCCCCAAAAAAATTAGTACGTTTCTTTTCAAACGAGCGTGCATGCGCCACGTGTTAGACTACATCTCCGTAACTCACTAGACGAAGCTTGACACCTCAAGAAAGGGCGGGAGGATAAAAAATAAAAAAATAAACATTTCTTTTAGGCATATGGCCATTCTGATCCAACGACTGAAAATACACGATCTACAAAATCAGAACATTCTGGAAATAAATTTTCCTTTATAAACCACTTCTTCTCTTCACGGGTTTTTTATCAAAAAAATACAAAAAAATCGAAAATGGTATAGGAAAATAATTATGTACCAAAATAATATATTTAGGGTGATCACGCCTATGTCAGAAATGATACCACCCTAGTCTAACACTAGAATAGTGAAAAAAAAACATAAACTGAAAAGTGAAAAAAAAAAAAAAACTGAAAAAAAAAAAGGTGAGCAACATGACATGACCCTGGTGGAGAGTCTGCCACAGGCGGCACTAAAGGTGCCAATGACAGAGGCGACACTGAAGGTGTTAGTGGCAGAGGTGGCACCGCCGATGTGATCCCTCATGCATGATATTTTGGCATTTTCTGCTGTTTAGGGACCTTATAATGGTATCTAATTTCAGTTTCAGGTAGAAAGGGAAAGGAGAAGAAGAAGAAGGAGAGAGGCGAGGCCGGAAAAAAGAAAAGAAAAAGAGAGAAAGAGAATAGAGAAAGGAGAAAGAAGAAAGAAAAGAGAAGAAAAAAATAGAAAAAGTAGGTATAATTTTTTTAAATAATGGATGATATTGTTATTGTGTTGATTTGTTGTTATTATTATATATTGATTTTTATTTTATTATTTGTTGTTGTTAGTTTAGTTATTATTGTTAGTTATTAGGATTAGTAAGAACTTTAATTATTATTTTAGTTAATATTATTGTTAGTTATTAATATTATTATTTAAAACCCTAAAATAATATTTTAGTTAGTATATTGTTAGTTAAAAACCCTAATTATTATTTTAGTTAGTATATTGTTAGTTATTAATTTGTTAGTAAAAAAATTATTATTATTGTTAGTTTAATATTGTTAGTAAAAAATAGTAATTATTATTTTAGTTAGTATTATTATTGTTAGTAAAAATTATTATTATTATTATTATTGTTAGTTATTAATATTGTTAGTTATATAAAAAAACTAAAATAATACATTTGAAACATTATGTACTAAAATAATATGAAATAATAAAATACTGAAAATAGTATTTTTTGAAAGTAATAGAATTTGAAAATAAAGAAAATACGAACAAATGGCCAAAATAAGTGTTTTTACTAAATTTATATAAAAAACACTAAAATAATACATTTGAAACATTATGTACTAAAATAATATAAAATAATAAAATAGTAAATAGTATATTTTTAAAGTAATAGAATTTGAAAATAAAAAAATACGAACAAAGGGCCAAAATAAGTGTTTTTACTAAATTTATATATAAAAACACTAAAATAATACATTTGAAATATATCTCGATGCGGCTAATAATATGGTAGTATATTATTATCTGTTAATCAACGGTTCTATTAAAAAAGGTATACGTAATATTGTTATTAAGAAACCCTAAATATTATTATTAGTTATTAATATTGTTAGAAAAACCTAATTATTATTTTAGTTAGTATTATTATTGATATTGTTATTAAGAAACCCTAAATATTATTATTAGTTATTAATATTGTTAGTAAAAACCCTAATTATTATTTTAGTTAGTATTATTATTAATATTGTTATTAAGAAAGCCTAAATATTATTATTCTTAGTTATTAATATTGTTAGTAAAAACTCTAATTATTATTTTAGTTAGTATTATTATTAATATTGTTATTAAGAAACCCTAAATATTATTATTATTAGTTATTAATATTGTTAGTAAAACCCTAATTATTATTTTAGTTAGTATTACTATTAATATTGTTAGTAAGAAACCCTAAATATTTATTATTATTAGTTATTAATATTGCTAGTAAAAACTCTAATTATTATTTTAGTTATTATTATTATTGTTAGTAAAAACTCTAATTATTATTATTATGTGTCGTTTATGTTTGTATAAATAATAAAAATTTGTATTTATTATGTGTCATTTATGTTATGTTTTTGTTATATTATTTTATTGGCATGTTATTTTTAGTAATTTAATATAAAATTCTTGTTTTTTATGTAGGTAAAAATTAAATATTTGAGACGGAAATGGCTCCATTGATTAGTACAGATCCTCACATATCTGACGCAACTAATAATATGGTAATGTATAGTTATTTATTAATCGCAGGTTATATTTAAAAAATAGCTACATAATTTAGGGAAATAAATTATGTTATTATAATTATTTTTTGTGATTTAACACTGTCAGGGCTCGTAATGTGTATTAAGGGGCCAACTGAATGGCTTAGGAAATCCCCCAGATGAACGACTGATGCCCTACTTAGAGCAAGCTTGTAACAGCCTGATTTTGACCCTAATTGGAATGTGGTTTCAGGACCACAAATCTGAGTCCAAAAAATATTTTAAAATCATTTTCTGTGTTTATTATATGTGAATTTGATTGTGTTAAATTTTTGTGATTTAATTTTGTCGTTTAGGTGTCCGATTAAATAAAAGGACGTAATCGCGTAAAATGCAAAAGTTACAAATTAATATGTAAAGTGCTAATTTAATAGTGTCTTTTTAATATGGGGTCCTTTAATGGCAATTAGCCCATTTTTATTGGTAATGGACGGTAATAGGCATATTATATAAAGATTTCATATTATTTTATAAAGGGTAAAAAGTAATATACATATTATTATGTAATAAATAAAATAAAAACATAAACAACCATGCATTTTGTTCATCTTTCTTTGCCGAATAGTAAAGAAAACAGAAAGGAAAAACCTAAGCTACATTCGGCACTTTGAAGCTTTGATTTAGGTGTGTTTTGTCCGGTTCTTGATAATTTTTACTTTTTTGAGATCGTTGCTTAGAAATGAACAAAACCCATGTCTTAATTTTTTATTGTGATGATGATTTTGTGTTTTTCCATTGATGATACCTTGTGGTTTTTGGTGTTTGATGATGAAATATGAATCATATGTGTTAGATTAACAAGTTTTGTCTTTAAATTTTTTATGAAATTGAGTAATTAGGACTAAATTGCAAAAATAAATTTTTTAGGGACTAAAATATGAAATAAATGAAATGTATGGACTTGTATGAGTGTAAGGAACATTCGGCCTAAGCATAATATAGTTAAATTTTGAATATTTTGTGTTTTGTGCAATAGGGACTAAATTGTGAAAATGTGAAATATTAGGGTTAAAAATGTAATTTTCCCATTTATGCATTTTGGACTAAATTGAATGAAAATATGTTTGAATGAGCTTAATTTGAAATTATTTAGATCAAGAACAAAAAGGATCGGGATTGGATCGGGGAAAAGCGAAGTTAAGCGAATAGTCGGAAACATAGTCTGTAGATATCCGAGGTAAGTTTTAAGCAATTGAGTTGAGTTGAATTTATCTATAATGATGTACATGTATTTAATAGAGGTAAATATGTTCAATGTTGATATTGCCAAATGTGATATTGGTTGGGAGATGAATATAGCTGAATGTGATGCATACATATACGTTAATAATATAGCCATATGTGATATTGATTTGAGAGATGAATACAGCCGAATGTGATGTATACTTATATGTTAATGATATAGCTGAATGTGATGTTGATATGGAGATGAAATAAGCTAATTTGTATATATATGTGTAATTGAGGTTTAAGTCTTATATATGTGTTTAATTAAACGAATAACAAGTTCAAGTAATGCACTAAGTGTGCGAATTTAAATAGCACTATGTGTGCGAAATCGGTCATTTGGCACTAAGTTTGCGAGATGTTAAATGTAACAGCACTAAGTGTGCGATACGTTACGAGAATTTGACATTAAGTGAGCGAGATGTTAATGTGACGGCACTAAGTGCGCGATACGTTATAGGGTTTGGCACCGGGTGTACCGGTTTATTGATCCATCAAGGATATCGGTTATTGAAAGTATTAAGCGAAATAAAATGATCAGGTATGTGATGATAGATCATATATGGATAGTAAAAAATGTATTGGCGGTTGAAATGAAATTAAGTATTTTGCATATCAATATGTGATTTATAAGGGTTAGAAATATAAGTATAAATTCGGTAAGTGATATATCCATATGAAATTAAGCAAATGTGATGTGTATATATATATACATATGTATTTGTTTTGAGATGAGAAAGTGATTTATAGTTCAATGTGAACCTATTATTGAATGTGTGAGTGTTCGACCTTAAGGCTATGAAATATAAAAGTCTATGAATGGTGTTATAACTTATAATTATGGATATAAATCTTGATGGTGATTATAATAAATTGACCTATTATATATAATAGTATAATGCATTGTTGTTATATAATTGCTTATAACTTACTAAGCTGTTAAAGCTTTCTTGGTTCTTGGTTGCTCTCGTGTTTTGGATTTCCTTAAGGTGATCGTTACGTGCTCGGGGATCGTCGCTAAAGCTCGTCACACTATCATTAATATTTTGGTACCTTTTTGAGGTTAAACTTAAAGTTTATGGCATGTATAGGCTACGTTACTTTTTGAGTTTATTTCGAATGGTGTGTATATATATATATATGCCATGTGAAAATGGCTAAATTGTGGTATTTTGGTCTTATGTGAATTCGGCCATGGTGTTAACTTATTATGAAAGTACAATTCCTAATGTGTTTATGCTTGGTGTTTGAATATATGGCTTGATTGATCATTGAGTTAAATCATAGTTGTGTAATTTTGACCATGGTGGTTGCATGATGTGGTAAATAATTTTCATGATAGGTATGAATAGCGTTATAGGTTATATATTTTGGTTGTGCAAAGTCGGTCATGATGTACATATATGTGTGTAATAAGCTTGGTTTTATATGTTTTAGGTTATTTGTAAGATATGTATGGTTTTGATAATTTGGCTATGTTAATTATAAGAGATGTGATCGATTATATGGTTGGATGCTTTCGAGAATTGGTATTAAATTTGGTATATCCTAGATTTGGTTAAGTAAGGTCTTGGTATATATGTATATTTGGTTTTGATAATTGATAATTTGTTTTAGTAAAGTGATTATAAGCATGTGCATATTCGGCTATTGTAACTTCAATGACCAAATGAATAATAAATTTTGCTATTTGATGAAAAATGCTTATATATGAATTTGACTATATGGATTTAAGATATGTATGTTAATTTTTAAAGCATATTATGAAAGTGAATCATTACTTATAATGCATTCGATTATGACCATATGAATAGTAAATATTTGTTATGACTTGTGCTATGTCTGGTAATGCCTTGTAACCCTAATCCGGTGGCGGATACAGGTTAAGGGTGTTACAAAGCTAGATTTGAGTCAACAGCACTGATCCGGACGTTTGATCTGTGGTATGATTTAATATCCGCAATAGTCGAGCGTAGGCGCCCGGAGACCCACACTTTTCACTTCCCCTGTGGAGAGTGCACAGTCACTCTAGAGGATGTTGCAATGCAACTTGGGCTCCCAATCGACGGGAGTCCCGTAACGGGCGTCAGTGCGATAGCTGACCCATTTGCACTTTGTCAGAGCCTACTAGGAGTCTCGTACAGCAATGATGAGGAAAATATTTTGAGCTTGAAATATACATGGCTGAGAGAGAGGTATGAACACTTTATCAGCTAATGCCACTAAAGGCGAGTTGATGTGTGCTGCTCGAGCATGCATTACGCACGTCATAGGGGGTGTACTGATGCCTGATGGGAACAATAACAGGGTTTATATCATGTACTTACCTCTATTAGCTGATTTGAGTAATGCTCACTCTTATAGTTGGGGCTCCGCAGTTCTTGCAATGTTGTACCGTGAGCTTTGTCCGACGACAAAGCCAGTTTCCATAGACATAGGCGGATGCCTTACATTATTGCAGTCATGGGCTCTTTATCGGATATCATTCGCAGTCGTGAGCTCTTTATCGGATGCCATTCTTGGTATCAGTTAGTCACCAACCATACGTATATCCACTAGTTAATAGGTGATAAAATATAACTTGTTATTAATTGACAATTTCTTTATATTGATATTGATACTATTGTAAGATACTATATTGACTTTAAATTTGTTTTTGTAGATGGAGTATTTATCCGGGTATCGGGAGGTCGTAGACTGTCCCGATATATCAGCTTATGATTGAACAACATGCCGGGGAAGGGGTAAGCGATTCCAATATTTGTGACATGTTACTTTGTATATCTTACTCACACCGTGTTAAATTTTAACAATGTTATTAATCGTGCAGTTTATATGGATGCAATATCGTAAACCAGAAATTGTAGTCGTTATACCCTTGTCTGCCTACATTCACTCTCATATGTGGTGCACTAATGCACCAATTATAAATTTCAATATAGTCGAGTGGTACTATAGGGATCGAGTGTTGCGACAGTTTGGTTGCATCCAATATATCCCGATTCGCCATGCCAGGTGGAAGAGGTTCACTGCATGAACAAGAGAGGGAAACAGGGATTGCATTGGGGGTTAAGCACCGGAGATTTATTGCGGTGTGGAATGATCGGATGTATCGAATACCTCGGATGGATATGTCTTCTAATTTGCAACCTTCATTAGAGTACATACAATGGTACTCTAGTATGGGAAAGCCATTTATACTTAGAGGGCAGTCGACTGTAGTCCCCTCACACATCCAGCGACATGGGGTATACGAGCTAGTGGCCGATATGGAGGTCGAGCCAACGGCAGATCCTAATCCCCAGCCTGAGCCTAAGCAATAACATTCACATTCGGATGCACATTCAATCATCCAGATGTACCGGGTAATGACTACTTCGGGCTCATCAGGGGGTGGATACCATTACGGGTTTGATATATTTGGATCGTATCCACTGTAGTACAACACTTCCAGCTCGTATCCACTGCAGGACATCAGACCTCCTAGGTCGTATCCACCGCATCATGGTACTCCTTCCAGCTCAAGTTCATCGATGCCATTCGAGCCACATGATTTTTCTGCCATGTCTAGCACACCCCCACCTGGGCCTGAAGAGGATGTTCGTCGTCGCGAGCACCCACAATGTGAATGTCGACCTCCGCAGAAGTATACCCCTAGGACCACACCATCGAACCATTAATTTTAGGTGTTTCTTGCGGTTTTGATTTTACTCTATTTTGTATTTTTTTATATTACAATGTTTATACTTTTTTTGTACAAATTTAATTCGATTAATTGGAAATTTAAAATTTGTAACAAAATTTGGCCATAACGCAGAGTAGATTAATTTGGAAATTATAACATTAAAACAGTAATACACACTACAACTGAAATGAAGCTTTTAAAAGGTTTTTGAAATAATAAATTGTGTTTTGCAAAGATTTATTTGGTCAAGAGATTGAGTAAGAGAAGTATCGAAATCTCGGTGTTATAAACTAAGCCATAAATTTTATTGAAAAAGCATTTAAATGATGTACTTTTTTATATAAATTAAATACATTACAACATAAGCTCAATTCCCACTCGATCGTGATGATTGTCCAACATGATAGTTTCGCTGCGGGCATTTACTTCGATTATGACCACCTAACCTACATAATCCACAACGCTTACAATCGGATTTCTCTCTAATGTCCATTTTATTACGGATTCTGGATGATTGCGGACGACCTCTAGGATTCCTACGTAGCGCTCTGTCTGGGACAAGCTCGAAAGTCATCCGAGGCACCTCCCACGTAGACAGGTCGGACAAGACGGGGAACTTATTTTTCCAGAAACGCAACGTCCGCTCCAGCGTGTACACATCATTGACAAATTGTTCAATATTAAGGTTCGCTTTAGCACACACTGCCACGATATGTGCACACAGATAATGAAGTGTTTGGAACCTCCTGTATTCACACCGTCTGTTTCGGAGATCAACTCCATAGGACCTAGGTGGCATACCAAGTCGACGACCTATGGACTCCGTAACTCGAAAATTCTCTAGGCGTCGTGAATATATTTCTACAGTCATCGACCTCGCAATCCGACGGTTTACAATCAATACATCCCTGACATCTTCGACAAACACGTGTCCCGCCTCCATCTGGTTGACTTGTTGTTCACCCATTCTTGGCATCAAGGTTGCCAACCTGTAGAATGTAGTCGAGAAGACAGATGAAATCGAAAGATGTCGTATTTTTAAAAACATAGCGTTGACCCCCTCCACCAAGTTTGTGGTCATTTGACCATAACGAAAGCCCTCATCAAAACTTTGAACCCATTGCCACAGCTCCATTGTACCTAACCACTATCGAAAAGATTTGTTCGTTTGACCTTCCATGTCACTCTCAAGTCGAGTCATTCTTTGGTGAAAAATATGTGGCTCTAACTCGTACGCTGTATATGTATTAAGAAAAGATAATATACAGTAGCTGGATAACATAAAACATTAAAACTTATATTGAAAAGATAAGGTTATCATTTACCCATTTTCACCACTTGTCTCTTCCAATCTGCATTCTTATAATCTTGAAGGAAGTTAGCCGCAATGTGACGGATGTAGTAAACGGATCTCCATGGCACACCGGATCGCCTAATTGCGGCAATTAATCCTTTCCCTCTATCAAAGATGATGCAAATATTATCATTGCTAATAACGTACCTCCGCAGGTTGGTAAAGAAGAATTCTCAGGATTCCAAGTTCTCCTTATCTGTGATGGTAAATGCTATTGGGAGCACGTTCCCATTGCCGTCTTGAGCAACCGCAATAAGTAAGATATGTGTATATTTTTCGTAGAGCCATGTCTCATCCACCTGCACAAACGGCTTGCAGTGTGGAAATGCCCACACATACGGATCAAACGTCCAGAACATCAGATGAAAAATTCTTTTCCGCAGCTATAATTGGTCATCCGGGTCGTAATAAGGTCGTGTCTGTAACTCAATCATAGTTCCCAAGACGCATACTCCGCATAGCGACTATCCATCCTCAGAGCTCGTTATACGATAAATCGTAATCCCCATACAATTGCTCCATTGCCATCTGTTTGACTATCCACTCCTTTCGATATGATACTCGATACTGGAATCGTGCTTGTATTTTGGCAATCAATACCAAAACTTTAATGTCGGCATGTCCTTCACCATTGGCATGATACATGTATAGATAGTTTTGGAGTCAAGTTTTCGATGATCTTCAGTCATACGTGTCGATTTGCATGTGTGAGGTCCAACCAATTTTCGTATCTCTCACATCTGCGAATTTTGAATGAATGCAACTCGTACCCGCCAATTGCAGCCTTCCGCTGCTTTTCAACACTCCCCAATATATACCGTCAGTTTAGACACTGCGATTTTGTAATCCACTGATATATTCATGTTATACCGTTTAATAGCAAATACGCACTCTTCTTTACTTTCGAATCTCTAGCTTACGAATAACTCATCATGATCGAAATTTAAGGCCAGTCGGTGAGTAGGAAGTATTTTAGGGTACTCCGGGAACTCATCTACATGCGCTGTATTGGGGTCTATGAGTGACATGTGTGGCCTAGGATTATTGTGTATCATAATACATCGCATCTGGTTCTCGACCAAAGACGCGCTAATGTTTCCATCGTCATTCACATCTTCATCATCAATATCATCAGGTATATCGCCCACATCGAGATCACTGTCACTATCGACCTCTTGCTCACAATGATCACTACTATCGTATCCATCATCACCAACCACATCAATATCAGGTGTAATATTAAGATCGATATTGATCCCATGTATAGTCGATTCACTATCAACGTACGATATTGGAGGTACCATGCACGGTTTTTGAGCTCTATGTTCTTCACTATATGCATTAATATCTTCATTTTGCTCAATACTAGCTAACTCAACAAATAAGTGAATCAGGGCATTTTTGTTACTCCCATTCCCACAATAAAGAGTGATCATTGTCTCCACGTCTTCATCGTCTACAAGTTTCATTTCGGTGAATTTGATCGGATCTGTCGAAACTGGAAACTTGTATAAAATTCTCAAAATCCTTCTCCCACAACGTCTAACAATTTTTTCGTTAATCCTTTGCTTCATATCATCTAACGAGACATTTCTATTAAATCTCATTGCTATTTGTAGTCGACATTCAAATATGCATCCAACGGTTGTTGTCAAGATGATTCCATCGAAATAAACGCATACGAAAAACTGATAATCTATCTTCAATATTCAATCTGTTAAAAAATAAACAAAATTTCTCAAAATAATTTCGATCAGTAAATAAATTACTTAAATAAAAAAATTAATGTTTCAATATGCAATTTTTTCATTGACAATTTGCTCATACTATTTCAGTTATCATTTTGTACATTAACAACATTTATCTTTACATTTAACCACTTAAATTCAGTTCTACGTTTTCTTCCATCTCCGATCTTGTATCTTCCTCCGGAAATCTTGTACAATCCAATTTAGAAATTCTTGATTCTCTTCATATTCATCTTCTACAATCCAATTTGGAAATTCCTCGGATCTTCTTTCTCTTCAATCTTTATAATGTATTGAATTTAGAAATTCTCTTGGTAATTTCCTAACATCTAGTTTATCCATCCATGGTATGTTAAACACACTTTGCTTCCCAGTCAACTTCCATGAGCTTATACTTTGCCGCACTGTTTTCCTAGCTCCATAAGAGATTATAAACTTCACAAAGCATATAACTAGATTCCAATAGGTTCATGGTACCAATGTCTTCCAAAGTTCGTCTAAAATATTTGATGGTCTCGTTCTATTAATGTCCCTCTAAGTGTTAAGTATTGCACTTTATTCTTCCTAATCATTTCATGACCATTCCACAACATTTCTTGCATCTTTTTATTTACGGTAATAAGGTGTTGAACAATGTCTTATTCTGGTTTCATTCTGTAATCTTGCACTTCTCTCATCATCTTATAACTTTCTCCATTTCTGCTGAAGTTATTATCTCATCAAGCAATACCAAATATGTTGCCATTTCTAACAATATCTATAGCGAAATATCTTCAATTTTATCACTAATTAACAATTACTTTATAATAATTTTACTAATATAAAACTTTCAAATATATTAAAAAATTTAAAACATAACATTCACAATAAACAAATAATTAATATAACACAAAACTTACTAACAAATCAAAATAAACAAACAAAATAGCTTTAAAACAAAACATAAAAATAACAAAAACAATAATTAGGGTTTTTACTAACAATATTAATAATACTAACTAAAATAATAATTAGGGTTTTTATCAACAATATTAATAATACTAACTAAAATAATAATTAAGGTTTTTACTAACATTGTTAATAATACTAACTAAAATAATAATTAAGTTTTTATCGACAATATTAATAATACTAACTAAAATAATAATTAAGCTTTTTACTAACAATACTAATAATACTAACTAAAATGATAATTAGTGTTTTAATAATAATAATAATAATAATAATAATAATAATAATAATAATTTTACTAATAATAATACTAACTAAAATAATAATTACGATTTTACTAACAATAATAGTTAACAATAATAATAACAATAGTTTTTTACTAACAATATTATTAACTAGCAATAATAATAATAATTAGGGTTTTTACTAACAATACTAATAATACTAACTAAAATAATAATTAGGGTTTTACTAACAATAATAGTTAACAATACTACTACTACTACTACTACTACTACTACTACTAATAATAATAATAATAATAATAGTAATAATAATAATAATAATAGTTTCTTTTACTAACAATAATACTAACTAAAATAATAATTACGGTTTTACTAACAATAATAGTTAACAAGAATAATAATGATAATATTTTTACTAACAATATTAATAGCTAACAATAATAATAATAATAATAATAATTAGGGTTTTACTAATCCTAATAACTAACACAATAATAATAATAGTTTTTACTAAAAAATACTAACTAACAATAATAATTAGAGTTTTACTAAAATAATAACTAACAATAATATAGTGTCAAAACTAACAATCTTACTAACTAAAATAATAATTAGTGTTTTAACTATAAATAAGAATAACCAAACTCTAAAACTAACAATAATAATACTAACTAAAATAATAGTTAGGATTTTACTAATCTTAATAACTAACAATAATAACTAAAATAACAACAAAAAAATAAAAAACATACAAAATAAACATGATAATCCATTATTTATAAAATAAATACCTTATTTTTTCTATTTTTTTCTTCTCTATCTTTTTCCTTTCTCTTCTCTATTTTCTTTCTCTCCTTTTTTGTCGACGTCGTCCTCTTTCTTCTTCTTCTTCTTCTTCTTCTTCTCCCGCAGAGCAATGAAGAAAATGAAATTGGGGACCATTTAAGGTCCCCAGCTGAGCAAATGGACAAATTTGCTGCTGCATGGAGAAGTCCCGTCACCTAGGTGCCGCCTTTGGCACACCATTGTTCTATCGGCCTCTGGCACCACATTGTCCCTTCTTTTCTTTTTTTCAGTTTTTGTTTTTCTTTTTCAGTTTTCAATCTATGTATTTTTTTTCACTATTGAGGTGTCAGACCAAGTTGGTGCTGCCTCTGACATAAGTGTAACTACCCTGGATGTACTATTTTGATACATAATTATTTTCCTATACCATTTTCAAATTTTTTTTTTGTATTATTTTTTTTTGTAAAAAACCCTCTGTTCGCCCTCTGCCCTCATCAAACCGAATCAAGATTACTTCCAAAGTTCAAAAATTTCAAGTTTCTCTCCTAAATTCTTTCGAGTTTCAAAGGTTTTTATTGTTGTTTTGAGTTTTGTTTGAAGTTGCTATGGCATGCAAAGGCGAAGGACCAACGATCGTGATTGATCTCGGCACGACCTACTCGTGCGTCAGTGTTTGGTAGCATGACCGTTTGGAGATCATAGCAAATGATCAGGGGAACAGAATGACGCCGTCTTACGTGGCTTTTATGGATACCAAGCGTTTGATCGGCCATGCGGCGAAGAATCAGGTCGCCATGAATCCTGTCAACACTGTTTTCGGTACGTCCTTAGCCTTCTTTGAAGTGGACTCTGAATTGCTTCGTCAAATATGGTTTTTGCTCAAATTTAGTCATTTATTGCATAGGGAGCTCTAAAATGATTTGATAAGAGAAAAAAGTCATCGTTTACTATGAATAATGAACAAGATTCTGAGGTTTTCACTTACCGATTCGGACACTATTTTTTGAACCAAGCGAGCTATTATTATTTATATTCTAAGATTGATTCTATTCTTTTTTAAAAAAAAATTAAGCTTTGTTTGGTTAAGATTATTTACATGATTTATAATCATACAAACTATATAAAACTTCAGTTTGAGTTAAATCCGTGATCCTTTTTCAATAAAATAATTTAATAACAAAATATTAAAAGTCTGTTTAAATAAAAATAAATAAATTAGATTCGTGAGTGTAGTCTAGTGAATTTAAGTTTTTTCCCTCCTAAAATTATACTCGAATATCTTGTGAGGATTTTGAATTTCAAGTTTTATAACGAAAATAGTTTATGCTTAAATTTTAAAATCTCTATGTTGGTTTGTTATTATATGGTTTTAGGGTTAAATTATTCTTACAAATAACAACTTATGATTTGGCGGGAATTTTATGCTTATATCTGATTGTTGTTTTGCTACTTTATGTTCCAGATGCTAAGCGTTTGATCGGTAGAAGATTCAGCGACCCTTCTGTCCAAAGCGACATGAAATTGTGGCCGTTCAAGGTCATTCCTGGCTCCGGGGACAAACCCATGATCGTTGTCAACTACAAAGGCGAAGAGAAGCAATTCGCAGCCGAAGAGATCCCCTCCATGGTTCTCACGAAGATGAGAGAAATCGCGGAGGCCTATCTCGGTTCCTCCATAAAAAACGCTGTCGTCACGGTTCCGGCTTACTTCAATGACTCCCAACGCCAAGCCACGAAAGATGTCGGCGTCATTGCCGACCTCAACGTCATGCGTATCATCAACGAGCCGACGGCTGCAGCTTTTGCTTCGGGCTCGACAAGAACGTGAGAGGTTCCGGAAAAAGGAACGTGCTTATTTTCGATCTCGGCTGAGGCACCTTTGATGTCTCATTGTTGACAATCGAAGAAGGGATCTTCGAAGTGAAGGCTACAGTGGGGGATACCAATTTGGGGGGTGAAGATTTTGATAATAGAATGGTGAATCATTTCGTACAGGAGTTCAAGAGGAAGAACAAAAGGGACATTGCCGCAACCCAGAGCTTTGAGGAGGTTGAGAACAGCTTGCGAAAGAGCTAAGAGGACATTGTCTTCTACCGCTCAAACAACTATCGAGATCGATCGATTTTTACACGTCGATAACCCGAGCTCGATTCAAGGAATTGGATATGGATCTGTTCAGAAAATGCATGGAGCCAATGGAGAAATGTTTGAGGGATGCTAAGATGGATAAAAGCACCGTCCATGGTATGGTTCTCGTTGGTGGGTCTACTAGAATTCCCAAAGTTCAGCAATTGTTGCAAGACTTTTTCAACGGGAAAGAACTTTGCAAGAGCATTAACCCCAATGTGGTCGTCGCCTACGGTGCTGCTGTACAAGCTGTCATTTTGAGCGGTGAAGGCAATGAAAAGGTTCAAGATTTGCTGCTTTTGGATATCACCCCACTTTCATTTGGCTTGGAAACCGACGGTGGAGTCATGACTGTTAATTCCAAGGAATACAACAATCCCAACAAAAAAGGAACATGTTTTCTCCACCTACTCCGATAATCAACCTGGTGTTTTGATTCAGGTTTACGAAGGTGAAAGAACAAAACCAGGGACAACAACTCGCTTGGGAAATTTGAGCTTTCTGGGATTCCACCAGCTCCTCGTGGTGTCCCTCAAATCAATATCTGTTTCGACATCGATGCCAATGGGATTTTAAATGTCTCCGCCGACGATAAACGACTGGTCAAAAGAACAAAATCACCATTACCAACGACAAAGGCAGATTATCAAAGGAAGAGATTGAAAAAATGGTGCAAGAAGCTGAGAAATACAAGTCAGAAGATGATGAACACAAAAAGAAAGTCGAAGCCAAGAATGCACTTGAAAATTATGCTTGTAATATGAGGAACACCATCAAGGATGACAAGATCAGTTCCAAGCTTCTGGCTGCTGATAAGAAGAAAATCGAGGATGCAATCGAGGAAGCTATCCAATGGCTCGACGGGGACCAATTGGCTGAGGCGCCGGATGAGTTCAAGGACAAAATGAAGGAGCAGGAAGGCATTTGAAACCCTATTATTGCTAAGATGTATCAGAGAGCTGGTGGAGATATGGGCGGTGGATCTATGGATGAGGATGCTTCCGCCGCCGGGTGGAAGCGGTGCAGGGCCCAAGATTGAGGAAGTTGATTAAGGTGGAGATGGTTTTTTAAGGGTTTCATGGGTTTCTCGTGTTATGCCTTTCTTTTTACTTGTTTTAAAGCTAGTTTGTGAGTGTAATGATGGTTTTAATTATCTCGGTGCATGAGCAGCTGATGCTTGGAACTATTACTACTATATAGAAGCGACTTATCTTGCCACTTTGAATGGTCCCTTTGCTTTTTCGTTAGATATTTCATATTTCTTCTCAGTGTTTTCTGCAATTTGTTTTTAGTCCTTTAGACAAATTCCAAAGAGAGAAATCGTGGGTTTTGAGGGGTTAATTAGAATGACTAGGGCTCTTCTTGTAAGTTGTGATTTTTAAACTCAAAATTACGGAATTATCTTTAATTATTTTAGGATTTTTATTTCAAACATTCTGAAATCTCAATCGAGCTTCTTTAAATCGTGAAGAATATCATCATCTGCATCTTTAATTTTAGTGACTTTAATCTTCGAAAGGAAAAGAAAGAGATTAGTAATTGAAGGAGGTGAAATTGGTTACTTCAATTCAAATTTATTCTTTGGTTTAATAATTTTTTACTGTGCTTTTTTTTATTTCTCTGCTGTTTTGAATTGGTTTAGCTTGCTCGTGTCTTCAGAAAGTTTGTCGTTTGTTTGCCATTGTTTGTGCTTCTTTTGTCCTATCAGGGTGGCTTGTAAGAACTGTGTTTTTACTTGATTGCTCTAATGAAATGGGATTGTATGTTTGTCAATTCCATGTTCATTGCTTAAGGGTCATAAAAATGATGATTATGTTTGTGAATTGTCATGTTTTTAATAAATTAATTATTTGGATGATTTTACACTTTATTTAAAAAATTATTATTTTTAAAAATCTTTTAATCGTATCATCGATTAATTTAGAGACAAATGGCTGCTTTAAATGCACCCATTTGGTAGTTAAAACAAAAAATATTATTCCTTAAGACATGGTTAAAACAAAAATAGTAGGATTTGGTAGTTTGGAAGACATGGAAGAAAATAAATGGGCAATGCTTGAGTAGTTAATCAGCTGATTTGCTGCCATATTCTTTTGTTATGGTTGCCATCAACATGGTGCATTACCTTTATGAATATGGAGACGGATTTGGCATTTTGATTCTGCCTCTCTTACTACCATTGTAGCTTGATTTTTTTTAAATGTTTCTATCACTTGTGGTGGATAGGAAAATTGATTGGGATGAAAGTTCAAGAATAAATATAGATAATGCTTTCAAGTCTGTTCCCCTTCGGTACATGTCAACATGGCAGAAGACGTTGATTTCCTCCCTGACTCCACTTGAGACAGTATCCTGGTAGGCTACTCGTTCAAACTTGGGTAGTGGCTAGCATCCTACCATTATCAAGACCACTCGCTTTTAAGTGTGAACATCCTTTAAGTGTGAACACATTCTCAATACAATGAGGAGCCTGTTTAGGCGTAACTAACTCATACTGATTAAGTACATTACAAAATAGGACCTACAGTGCACGCCCTCACACCCATGAATATACTTATGCATTTTGTGGGACTGAGTATTTATCCTATCACGTCACACTTGTGGACAAGAGGACATTACCTATAAATACCTTTACAATGATGAAGAAGAGATCGACCTTTTGAAACCCTAAAGATACTTTGGGCAAATCTTTCCACTATCTCTATCAGTCATATTATCATCTTGTTTTTGTTTGGGTCTCCACCTCCCTAGGTGAACCGGCTTTACTGATCCACTATTATCTCTTCTGTTGTTGGGCCTTGTAGCAACAATTGGTGTGGTGAACGTGGATCGAACACTGTCTTAGACCTAGAAAGATACAACTCTCAACTTCTCTAACCCCGCCAACCCTGCCAATTCCTTTCTAGGGAATGGCAAAGATCCTGCCAGCACCAAGCTTCTTTCGAACCAAAACCTTCCTCCTAGCACTCAAACGATGAACAACCCTACTATTACTCCTCTTGAGGTTTTTACTCAACTCATGGCCTTCCTCAATATCCCTTTTTATACTCTTTTGGCTAACTCCGCTATAGCCACAATTGTGCCACCAATTACTCTAGGCACTCAGATCTCGCATGGTACTTTCATGCTAAACTCCAAAGATTAAATCCTACATTAGATTTTTTCCAATCTGGCAACTCTCTAATCTCAACCGACTGTTGTTGTTGTGTCTTTAGATCAGATCTCCCAACAACAATAAGCATTTGGCTCCAACTACATGTTAATGAGATGCAAGAGAAAAATGTGTCTTCTGCAAAAGCAACTCTTAGCTCAACAACGCTAGTTATAGGAGCAACATGAGTGACCACGCTTGTTGGATTTGCAAAACGCCCGAAATGAGCAGTTGATTGTAGAGCTTCACACAACCAAGAAAACTTCCAAAGAGAACAACTTGCATGATCCCCTCCATCCGAAAGATTCTACTCAATCATTTTTCTGTAAAAATCGAAAGGATGGTGATCGTTGTTTTATCGAGTTTTAAAATTTATAAAGAGAATGATCGAACCTGGAAACTAACTCTGACAACGACTTAAGGCAAGTGTACCTATCGAAACAGTAGTATAGCTTAGGCAAGACCGGATTGTCGAACCCAAGGGAACTAAAAGTACTAATACTAACTTTCTTTTTATTATTTAGCCTAAAATAAGTAAAGTTGCTTTAATCTAAATTAACGACTACTAAATTAAAGGCGCAAAGACAAAAAGATTGAATTGAAAAATAACTTGAAGAGAAACTTAGTTGATCATGACGATACCCTCAGGAAGAATCCACCTAGACTTCACTTGTTATTTAACACTGAACCATACGATTTATTCACTTAGTTTGATCCGTAAGACTCCCTAACGTATATTAAACCCTCTCTCGAGGCGAATAATGTCTAACCCTAGGTTAATTAATGAACATCTCTTTCTCGAATAATAACCCCCTAGAATAGCAGTAAATCGATCTATGGACTCCTATATTAGGTTTCACCCTAATCCGAAAAAATCTCGTCACCGTCTATTCCTCCTCCACCTAAGCACATCAGATTTGGATTAAGCATGCATAATTAAGAACAAACTAAGTATTTATCATATAATTCAGAAAACAATAACAAGATTCATTTAGGTTTCATCCCCTTCAGGTATCTGAAGGGTTTAGTTCATAATGAATAAAGAAAACATCTCAAGAGAAAATATAAAACAAAACATAAGAAATCCCTTAAACCCCCTGAAGGAATTGAAGGAGAGATCCGCCGTCTTGAGTAGGATTCCGGCTTTTTGAGATGGATCAACTGGCTATCTTCGAGTAATTCCCACAAATCTGACCTTCTGGCTCGGCTCCTTGGCCTAGCTCACCACCCCCTTTCAGGATACACTTAGGGTGTTTATATAGACTTTTGGAATGCTTTACTTGGCCTCTAAGTGTCCCAATTCAAGTATACTTCCTACTCGGTGTTTGAATAGGCTTTGGAATGTGTTTTTTTGCCTCAAAGTATCCAAATCCAAGTGAAATTGCTCTCTCCCGCGACAGGGGCACGGCCATGGTACACGTTCGTGTAAATCATTTTCAGGCCGTGTCTCGATTTTGTTGATTGGGGCACGGCCGTGTAAATCGTGGCATGGCCGTATCTTAGTTAATTGTTGAGGCACGGTCATATGGCTTGAAGTCCAGGCCGTGTCGATTTCCACTTTGGCCCAACTTGGCCCGTTTTAAGCCCGTTTCTTATTCTTTTCGTCCTCGGGTGCTTTCCTGAGTAAAAACATAAAAATAAAGGATTAAAAGCACTTTTTTACATAGATCAAGGGCTAAATCATCCAAAAGCATACTAAATGTGGGCCTAAAATATGTTACTTTTACGATTTATCAGATGAAAATATTAATAAGATTATGGAAGAAGCTCGACATATCAACCAACTAGACCAAAGTGTCAATAACTAAACACCCTCTATAAAGGAGCAGATAACAACCCTTTGGTAGCGGTTGTTACAAACGTCCAAGGTTGTTAAGTTTGATGAAGCTTCCTAGAGTTATGCCAATGAACCTTTAGCCCCACCAGTTTTAGCTCATAACTTTTTAGCATCTACAAATTCCCCAAGTTGTCTTACAACGGAATGGGTGACTCGGAAGATCATCTTGCTCATTATAATAATCACATAACACCATTGGGGCTTTAGATGAAGTCATGTAGAGCCTTCCTATGACCTTATCTAGCACCGTGCAACAATGGTACTTGTCTCTTCCTCTAGGTCCTTTTACAGTTTTGATCAATTAACTGGTTTATTCATAAGTATATTTTTGGCTAACAAGACCCTTCAACAATCTTCAACATATTTTATAACTATCCGACAATGCGGGAATGAGCCTCTTTGCAACTTTAAGAAGAGGTTTAATGCAAAAATGATTGTCATAAAGGGTTTATTTGATGATTTAACCGTTCAAGCCTTCATGGTTGGGACTACGCATTAGTTTCTACGGTTCCACATAATCAGCAATCAACTAAGTAAATTATCTTAGTTGTATAAAATGTCCAATTTTCCATGGAAGGGAATTTGATGGATTTTGATAGAGCTAAGTTTGTAGTCTCGACAACCACTACTACCAAGAGTTCTTCCCCTTCGAGTTATTATCAACCCCACAGAGGACTCGTCCCCTGGTAGGTGACGTGCGATTTTGCCAGTATAACTCTCCGTAACAAGGAGATAGGTAGATGATAAATATTGTAGAAACCCCTCATCACTCAAGACTTGTTAGGTAGATTTGGTCGGGCCAACACCAACGAGGCCATGTCCCATATAACAGCCACCATACATATAATTATCTCATCTATTATCCAATTGTCATTTTCAATTAGGTAGAGTAATAGGGGATTTTGGGTAACCCTCCGGACATGCCTCTCAATCCATGTTAAGATGAGTCACCCTTTCACTATCGGTACCATAATGAGTGAGGTCATAGTATGAAACGTTCTATCTAGTTGAAAGATGTTATTGAGGATGCCATCTACTGGGGTTTGTTAAAGTAATATGTGTCTTTTCAATAAGAGAAATGATCAAGAAGCGAGACCTTTCGGGAATCGACATGAAGATAAGAGAAAGTAGCAGATCCAATGTGTTATTGATGTTTTGGTCAGCGGGAATAAAGAATGGGTTACCTTCAATTCTAAACAGAAGGCCCACCTATAGAGCATACTCTCCGTATCACATCGATGTAAAAACCTAGGGCCTCTCCTTGGAACTTGGAACTTTTGAAGGTGGATAAAGGGGAAGATTTAGATACGAAAGGGGATGATCCCCTCATTGTTTTCGCTATGATATCATCCTTTCAGGTAAATAGGATTTTGGTAAATATATGGAGTACCATAGACATCCTGACGACTATAACGTTTTACAATATGGGTCTTAAGGATACAACTTTGACAAGAGCAAGTCGGGTTTACGATTTTGCCAACCAACTGATTATAGTGAAAGGTTTTCTCACCCTTTCGATTGTAACACCCCTAACCCACATCCGTAGTCGAAATAGGGTTTCAGAGCATTATCGATCAAACAGACATAATTTCAAACATTTCATATTATATAATATTCAAGTCAAAACCAATCAAGCTCATACATTTTGTCCCTTATTCGAGCCCTCGAGTCTCAAAATATGTGTTAGAAACAAGTTGGGACTAATTCGAAAACTTAGAAAATCTTTCGTGAAATATTAAAAATTTTTAAAGCTGTAGGGTTTACACGGCCGTGTGGGCAGGTCGTGTGACTCACACGGTCAGGAAACACGCCAGTGTCTCAGGCCGTGTGGATATTCAAAATAGGGACACATGGTCGTGTCCTAGCCCATGTCTATACCCGTGTAACTCTCTGACTTGGGTCACACAGTCGAGCCACACGCTCGTGTGCCAAACCGTGTTCCCTTTTCAAAATGGCCTCGTAAGCCCGTGTGCTAGCCATGTGTCTCACATAGCCCATTAACACGCCCATGTGGACTCAAAATGTACCTTAAATAACAAGTTTACCATTCCCTGTAAGCTTGGACAACAAGCAACTCAAAAATCATTCATTTAACCAATTCAAAACACGATCAAACACATCCAAAACATGTCAAAACAATCATCCTAGGTGCCTAACCAATGTACCCTCATTGGTTCCACAATTATATCATCAAATTATATCATCAAATTATCATTCAAGTCCGAATTATAAACACACCTAATTTAATCCATTTTACTTAGCTTATGAACACTTAAACACCAAATTAACATGCCATAATAAAACTTCAAAAACATACACATGAATATATATAAACCAAACCAATATTAAACTTATAACCTCATTTACATTCAATCCACAAAATAACTATTAATTAGACACCTTAGGTACATGCCGACACAAACGAATAAACATAACCACGTTTGAGTTCGGAACCATTGTTAGATGCTGAATCGGCGATCAAAATTAAGTACCTAACTTGCGCACGGAAAAAAACACCGTAAACTGATAAAAACTCAATAGTATTTCTATAATTCGAATATTTTAAAATAAGAAATTTCAAACATACGATTGAAATATAAACACATATTAATATTTAATTATTACAACAATCATATCATATTTCATTTGTTTCACATTTCATTATATAATTACATTATCTATTCCATATTCATTTCATGAGTATATACCTCATATATTCCATTTATTTGCAACATATTTCATATTCTATTTTCAATTCACTATTTCTCTTCCATTTCTCATACCATGCCAATTCAATATCAATCATAAAATTTATTATTCATTTACCCCTATTAACACGACTCAGACTCGGATCATACACTGATCCAACCAAAACACACGAATTTGGCACCTAGTGCCTTACCGGATAATTCGAAGTAATAATTTGACACCTAGTGTCTCATCGGCTAAACCGAAGTAAATTGACACCCAATGCCTGATCGAATTAATCCGAAGTAGTAAATTGACACCCAGAGTCTCATCGACTCAAAGTTGAAGAAATCCTTGAACTCTTCCAATCCTATGGCATGCCATCTTTATCCGACTTAGTCCGATACAGTTAATAGGGTTTAATTTCACAATTAAAAAAAAATCAATATCCAATATCATTTTTTCATATAATCACATAAACATATAAATTCAATTCGATATCAAAATGCCAAATACTCACCTCAATCACTTACCATAAACATTTAATCAAAATACAACAATTAATAACTAAGTTCGAATTATAGAAATATAAACCAGAAATTTCGAGCTATTCCTCGTCGACTTTATCTTTTCCCCTTTTAGTCGAGGGTTCCGGTACAACGTTAGCTATGAAATTAAAACAATTAAAAATCATCAATACAACACAATTCAATTTCATATTGAATATTTTTTTACTCAAATTTTGCCTAATTTCCAATTTAGTCCCTAAATCGAGACTAACTTTTATTCTTCACATCTAATTCTTTATTTTCATGCAAATTCCACTATAAACTAAATTCAACTCCTTATTTTCACATAAATTCCTAAATTTTGATTTTTTACAATTTAGTCCCTATTACACAAATTTACTATTTGTTCTACAATTTAATCCTTTTCATTTCTAACTTAAAAACTATCAATTCAGTCCCTAATACTAAAATTATTCAACATTAATAACATTTAAAAACTCAATAATTTCTAAAATTTTGACATAGGTTCGGTAGTATTTAATATCGGGATTCCAAAAGCATAAAAATTATAAGAAAAATGGACTAAATTGACTAACCAATTAAGCTTGAAACTTTGAAAACCTTAGCTTTGGTCTTTCACCTTTTCTTTCCTTTTTCTTTTCTTTTCCTTCTGTTTCATTTGTTATTTCTTTCTTTTGTATTTCTATTTCGTTGTTTATTATTATTATAATATATATATACTTAAACATTAAGATTTAATATTATATAATATTATAACATATATTTTTAACTTTAAATTTTATAATAATATACACTTATGCCGCCTTATTTATGAGCAATGAGATAATTTCTTCTTTAGCTCTCTTAGTTTTTCTTTAATCTATAATTTAACTTTCACTCTTTATACAATTTAGTCTTTTTACCTAATTATTCTTAATTCATGCAAATTTACCTAGCCAAAACCTAATTAATCACACAACTAACTTCGTAAATATTTATATCTAATTTACGAAAATAGCGTCTCGGAAATGCATTTTTCGACACCCACTATCGAGTTGTTATAATTCTCCCCAAATTTTACCTGAAAAGAGATGAGGTACTGAGATTTCATTGTTTCTTTCGATTCCCAAGTCGCTTCTTCTACACTATGACTAAGCCACAACACTTTCACTAATACCAAATAGTACCAACATAAACAATACCCAAAATAGTGTTGAATAGTTCCCAAATGGTACCAATGTGAATAGTGCCCAAACAATGTACCCAAACAATGCATAATCTCAAAAAACTAAACAATTAACCTACAAAACCTCTTTTGATCCACAACCTAGGTCGAAACCTTAAGTTGACGTTGGCACTAAAATCAAGTGAAGAGAAAACATCTCACGTGCCGCCAACGAAGGATGTTGCTATTAGGTGGCGTGTGAGCCTCATGCACGACATTTTAGGCCACCTGAAAGTGTAGACCGGATGTTGGTGTGGTGGTGCTCCTCCATTTGTCGGCTGTGTAGACTAAAAAAACCTTTAAAAATTGACCCACGAAAAAGAAGTATCTAATATATTTGTGATTTAAGCAAAACACTAATCAAGATACTTGAATCGAAAAACTTTGACACCATGTTACTGAAAACAAAGAAAAGAACATAAACAAGAATAGAATAGAGAGAAATTACTTTATTTCATCTCTAGAGTTTGTGTGTTTATATATAAGTTTATATAGTCTAAATATAGAAAGAAAATAAAATAAAATCCTAAAAATCAGTAAAATGTTGAAATAATCCGGTTATATATTTCAATTCTCTTTTCAATGATGTATTGTTAATCCAAGTCAGAGTTTTATAACAAAAAGTACGATCAAAACAACGGAGGAGGGTAAGTGTCAAAATCTCTGAACAAATCCAAATCGTACAATCTTGCCAAATTTTATCTTCAAGGTTGTTTTGCTCCTTCATGAAAACGCCAGATATAAGTCATAATTCAATAATTAAACATTTAAATTGCAAAACTCAAAGGGAAAGTACACAAGTTAATTATGTTTCATGATTAGAAATTGAAATGATTTGAAAAAAAATTGCCCCCAATCAAAATAAATTGAAAATTCCAAAGCTTAAAGTAATTATCAATTCGACCTGCCTAGTTCACAAAGTTTAAGTTTAAGTTGATCCCCCAATGGTAAAAGTGGATGGTTGACATGCACCAATTTTTTTTAACGAGGAGGTATATTTTGATCCTAATTCTAGGGGTATTCAAGTGGTCATTCAGTTAATAACTGATGGAGCCAAACTAGTTTTAGGGTTTCTGAGTGGAGTTTTTGTTTTTGTTTATTAATTCTTTGATGTTCATGTTTTGTTTAAACTTTAACATACATTTGTTCGCCCACTACCATATACAATTTGATCCTAATTAATTTAAAGCATGAGGCCGGTCCAATATATGGAAGAGATGGATTGTGAAGCATGTTTAGGTCACCTTGAACAATGTTAGGCCTGCCGTTTCTAACAAAAACTGCACCCCCATCTATTGTTTTACAACTACTAGCAAGTTATCGTTATTGCATTCACCATTTCATTAACAACAATGGATGGAAAACCTAGAAATAAGCACCATCTGCCATTTTACCTGTTGAAAAGCAACATCACTCATTTAAACTAAATTGAATCCTGAAATAAAAAAACCCTTGCAAAAATACAAAACTCTTTGTTTCTCAATAGGAGGATGGACATTTAAAAGTTGACAGTGTCAAATAAAAAGGAATCCGATGTCAAAGGGCCATTAGTTCATAAAATGATGTTCCCAAAACCTTTGCCATTCAACCCTGGATATTCAGCAGTTTTTAATGCCTCCATTACCCAGTGTACCAAATCAAGGGGCCCTTTTTGTTTAGACTTGCACTTCTGATTTTTTTTTTTTTATTTTATTTTTATGGTGTCTTTGCCAACCGTCGGGTTTAGAGTTTTGCTTATTTATTTGATTATAGACCTCACAGTTTTGGCATTGAACCATCGGTTTCAGCTTTGTTGGGAATGGTCCCTTATGCACTCCAATCTCCCAGCCATATGGCCCAACTTTATAATTTCCCTTTGGCACCAATTGCGGTCACGCTGTGGGCCTTCAATTTTAGTAAACTGGTTGAGAATAATTATTCTTTTGATATGATAGCTTAGATTGAGGTTGAGTTTGGATAAAATAACTTTTATCTTAAATTGGTTCAGTCTAAATTCAAATAAAATGGTAAAATATTTATTTAAACTTAATTATAAAAATATATTAATTATAAACTAAAATTATATTCAAATTAAGTTAAATCAGGTCGAATATTAATATAGATGTGAATTTTTTTTCGAATAGAGTCATATAGGTCAAGCTTAGTTTACAGCCCTCTTAAAGCACTATGCCCAAGAAAACAAACTGAATAAAACCCTAGAAGTATAATTCAAAACA
The DNA here is from genome assembly GCA_025506655.1 of Gossypium rotundifolium. Lineage (NCBI taxonomy): Eukaryota > Viridiplantae > Streptophyta > Magnoliopsida > Malvales > Malvaceae > Gossypium > Gossypium rotundifolium. The sequence goes on along the minus strand of CP106723.1, from coordinate 13,048,104 downwards.
AAGAAAATAAAGGAATTCAGGTTGATGTTAAAAGTTTAGTTTCGCAAATTTAATTTAGACAAAGTGTTGGACATAATTTTTTGGGGGATAATGTTTCTTTTTCCTTAGATTAAAATTGTAAATTTGAAATTTCGTTTTGTATTTTGGAGTTTAGTTTGTCTACTTTTTAGATTTTAAAATTGAGTTCCAACTATTAATATTGTTATGCAGCATGTTAAGTAGTTAGATTGCTATCAAGTAAGTATTTTTTTTATTTCAAAATGTCATATTAATAATTTTTCCTAAAAAATTAACAGTGTTATTAATTGGACCTAAATTTTAAAATCCACGAGAAAAATGTCGGGCAATTGTCGTGCCCATGACGTTGGGGAGTAAAATGTTAAACACAAATAGACACATAAAATAAAAACGTAAAAGCAACAGGTTTAAATAAGAAAATAAATTAAGTAGTATGAAAAGAAATCGATAGAACTTAGCTCACCTCAAGCAGGTTTTTCTGTCTTTGACCCGATCCTCGAAATTAGATGAACTCGTCTTTTCCGATAAGCTAGTTATAGCTACCAAGGACGCCTTAAACCAACTCTTCCTTGTGTAAATTAGCTATGGAACGTCCTATAACTAACCCTTACCGATCGAACAACCTTTAAGCGTTCGTGGTTTAGAACTCCAAGACTTTATGTTCTAGAAGAGCCTAGCTCGAACCAATACCCTCAAACGTTGGGATATTTAAATCGGTTACTATTTCCTTGACGGAACCAAACAAAGAATCCCCACTTGCACGCCAATATGTTCACGGAAGACCAATTAGACAATCGATCCTTCGAATTCCAGCAGACGTCTAGTCGGGCTAACTCAAACGATGTCTTTTTGACTTAGTACGACTTGACTTTATGAGTGACAAGTCATACTCCTAATCCGGAGAAATAATAAGTATCGAAAATCGAGAGTTGAATGGCTCGGGTTCAGAACTCACGGGTTTGACGGGTTAATACCGGCTTAAATTGAAAGGGTTTAGTGTGGCATGATTTTACTCATGCTTAAAGGTGATGGAAAGTGTTTGGGTTTTTGTAAAGGATGATGAAATTTTAGGAAGGAAGGGGGCTTGAAGGTAATTAAACCAATTTTGGAAAAGAAACCAAAATGGATTGGGATTGGCAGAATATGGACGTTGGCTTGAAAGAAAAAATAAAAGAAATCCTACTTAAAATTGAAATAGGAAGAAAAGAAAAATACTCCAATTTGAAATAGGAAAGAGAGAATTGATTAATGATGATTTTCCAATTACATTTAACCCTATTTATACTAAATGGATTTACTAAAATAGCCTAGATTAATTAATATAAAATCTAAAATAATAATAAAATTAAAAATAAATAAAATTAAAATAAACTTAAAATAGAATTTTCTAATTTTGGCTTTTACAAAGTCAATTGCTTGATGAGTCCTTGGCTTTCTCCATCTTTTGATTTGGCCCAATTTCCATGATTTTCTTTCAATTTAGCCCTTTTCAGCATGTTTCCGATCAATTGCGTCCCTAACAAGAATTAAATCATAAAAATGCAAATTAGCAGGGATTAATTTCAGAAATTCACCGAATTAAGTACAAGAAATCATGCAAAATAATCATGTTATCAATTGGGTATAGAGTGGAACTGGGGTATAAATAAGACATTGGTGTTTGCAAGCTTCTCGAGTTTAACTTGAAAGAATTCAAACTTGATCGATAATTATCGAGCTCGAGCTATCGATCGAGCCCAATTCGATTTTAGTAATACTTGACTCAAACAACTTACAAGCCTTATTAAACTTTTCATATTTTATATTATTAAATTATATTATTACCTTCAATATATATTATTAACCTAAACTTAATTATTAAGTTAAACTTGAATTCAAGTAACTTAATTATATTTTAAACCAAGCTCAAATTTAAAATAGATATTTGATTAAATTCATGTCCAATATTAAACCTAAACTCATATTTAAATTTAATAATATTCAAGTTATAACTCAACTTGAAGAAACAGTTGAAAGTTTCTGACCTCGTCCTAACCTTTTTTTTTTTTGTTAAAATCCTTTAAAGAATAAGGTCATGTCATTGTATGTGTGGGACATTTAATTTTGTGTGATTCAATTTAATGGTTTTTGCAATTCGACTTTGTCTCTTTCAATTTATATTTTTTTCACAATCAAAATTTTTATTCAAATTTTGCTGCAGGGACCATTCTGCAGCATAATTCTTTTGCTTATTTTTCTATGCTTTGGCCTCAATTTTTTATAGTTGCAACTAATTGTATCAATACTTCCATATCACTCAATCATTATATATAAGTACTAAATTAAATAAATTAATTTAATTTAACCAATTAATTAGTTCACACATAATCTATACATGACAAAACTTAAACATAAATACTAAAATTACATGTTCTGGCCTCATTTATTTAAAAAAATCAATAATAATGGTTTAAGAGTAAAAAAAAAAATACTTAGTTAAAAAAAAAACTTGAAAAAGTTTACTTTATTGAACCCTCAATGACAAAAAAATCAACTAGGCCTTTCATTAATAAAACCATCAATTGACTAATAGTTAATGGTGTTGACACAGAATGTCAACAAAAATAATATTTTTGAAAATTTTAAAATTAATAAAAATATATACATCTAAAATCAGAAATATTGTTGTTCACGTTTGAACCTGGACAATCATTTGTTCATATTATTCTAGATGAATGTAAAACTATAAAATATATAAAAAATATTATAAATTACTAAAATTATTAAAATTTTCAAATATCTAAAAATTTTGAAAAATAAAAAAACTATTATTAGTTTATAAAAATATAAAAATTAATAAAACAAACCTTTAAAATGAACCTGGTCCAATGTTATCCAAATTTAGATGAATCGAAACATATGAATATCAAATTTTAAATTAGTGCAAAACTATATAAATTATAAAAATATTAATAATTATTAGCCGCCAAAATTAATAACTATTAAAATAATTTATAAATTATAATTATATTAATAATTATTAAACAATTATTAAAATAATAAAAAACATTACACGGTTCGAATTATATAAAAGGACTTAAATCCCCAATGGCACACAAAATCTTCATTTGATTTGATTCACCAATATTCCACACAAAATAAAAACATTGCACAAAATCGAATTATATAAAAAAACATTACAATGTTATAATTACACGGTACATTGCACTTTTAAGTTGAGGTGTGCAAATTTCAGTTAAAATCGATTTAACCGGCCGAACCGAATTAATTCGATTAATCAGTCAGTTAACTGAATTAATTCAATCAGGTATCAATTAATAATTTTTTGAAAATTCAGTTAACAATTAATTCGATTCAAAATCGATTAATTAACCAAATTTAATAATTAATATTATATTAACCCATCAGGCCACCACTACCCACTCAAACACTAACCCACTCCTAAATAAACCCAAACACTAACCTAGACCCCAAACATAAAATTTTAATTCCCAAAATCTAAAAACTCAACAATGCACGGTAATACTAAAACACTAACCACCGCCCACCAAGTCCCAAAATCTCACAACTCAAAAATCCTTAACCGTAAATTGAAAATCCCTAATCTAAAATCTCCGAAGTCCCAAAATCTCTACTGCTAGTCACCACCGTCCAACATCCACCAGTCATACCGTCCAACGAACATCAGGTCACCATCATTGTTCGACGTTTGTCTGCCATCGATTTCAACTTCGCCAGTCAAAGGTTTTTTTTAAACTGAAATTGATTCTTCTACTGCTTTTTTTTATGAAAATAATCCATTATTCGATATTTCTGCAATTCTGATGCTGCTTCTTTGTTCTCAATGAGTCAACATGTGTTTGTGAACGTAATTTTGTAGAAAGGTTACTAACTATAGTTGCTGCTTCTTTGTTCTGCAGGTTATTGACATAGTTATGCTGTTAATTTGTTGCCGGTGATTACTCCTCCTGCTATGGATGCTGTAGAAAATGCATCGATTTCTCATTTATATTTGTATACAGTGTACTTCTTTTCAAATCGGCATTGAATTTTAGTTCTAATAGCAGATCTAAATATATGAAAGTGAGGTAGTTATGCTATTTGCACATCAAAGATTATCGATATAGTTGATGTTTTGGATTTCGATTATATTCAATATTATTATGGACTATGGAGTAATAACGTTCTTATTAGTATAATGAGAGATATTTTCTCTTTATGTACAATTCTGTTAGGAGTGTGAGTGTTCCTTGTTAATTTTTATATGTTTTATATTTGTTTTAATAAAATATATATAAATTTTGATTAATTCAATTAATCCGCTGAATTAACTAAAAAATTTAGTTTGATTAATTTTTTTGAAAAATTTTGATTTAATTAATGATTAAGGGTTTAAAAAGTTCAATTAATTTGATTAGTGCTAGTTCAGGTCAATTAACCAATTGAACACCTCTACTTTTAATAGGAGGACCAAGTTTAAATCTTAGAGGCGATATTGCTGGCAGGGGGAGCCACGAACCCCGAACATGGACCATAAAACAAACATAAAGTATATAAAAAAATTAATGATTATACAAAAATATTTTTAAAATTAATAAGTATTAAATTTTTTATAATTTATAATTTTTAATAATTTTATAATTTATACTAATTATTAAATTTGGTAGCCATGTTAATATTTTGTAATAATTATTAACATATTTATAATTTTTATAGTTTTGTACTAATCAAAATAAATTGGACATCCATGTGTCTTAATTCATCTGAATGTAGACAATTTTTGTCCAGGTTCATTTTTATGTTCATTTTATTAATTATTATATTTTTTATAAATTATTCATATTTTTATTTTTTCAAATTTTTACATATTTTAATTTTTGTAATATTCTTATAATATTTTAGCAACTTTTAATTTTTTATAGTTTTGCAATAATTTAGAATGAATTTGGGTAAATTATTGTCTAGATTTAAATGAACTTAGGTAAACTCGAACAACCATTTTGTTCAAGTTCATTCTAGATGTATATATTTTTATTAATTTTAAAATTTTTTAAAAAAATATTATTTTTATTTTTGCTGATTTGGCATATCACGTTAGTGCCGTTTGCCACGTCAACACTACTAGCGATTAAACCAATCAATTGATGAATTCCATTAACATAAAGGTTTAGTTGATTGTTTTTTATTGTCATGAAAGCTAAATAAATAAAAGAAAACTTAAGGGATTATTTGATATTTTAATTTTTATTTACTAAAAGCTATTATTTTTACCATTAAGTCAAAAATTTTAACTTTATTGTACATGTCCAATTTAGCCCAAGCCCAATACACCCAAATTAAAAACGAAACAAAAAAAAAAAGGAAGAAAAAACAAACAAAGATAATAAAGTCTAAAAACAGTCTTTTTTACAAAACCCGGAGCCCAATTTACAAGTAGCCCAATAAGCTCAAAAATAAAAAAATTTTCAGAAGAAGCTAGGGTTTTTGAAACCCTAGCGCCGCATGCCTCCCTTGAGCACCGTGTCCGTGTCTCATCCCGAGGCCCCCCGACGCGCCTTCTGCTCGGCCCTTCACCAGAGAGGTAATTTCTACGTCGTTGACCCTCCGAAAGACCTGCAAACAAGCAAAAATGGAAGCCAATAGCGATAAGAGACAAGCAAAAGCAGACAAAGAACCAAATCACAAACAAACTTAATGATAAAACATGTATTTTATTTTGGCTATATAAGCTCGAAAGCAACAATGTAAAAGGGAGGTTTTTCGGAATCAAAAAAGAGAAAATACGAATTAGAAATCAAAAGAAGAACAAAAACTTTCAAGGTTAATTTTATTTTTATTTTTCTATCATTATTTACTGTTTTTTATTAATATTTTATTTTGTTATTTCAAAACTTTACAAACAAAAATCGAAAAAAGGAAAAGGGATCTACCCGAAACTCCTTCGGTCGTAGCCTCGAAGCCTATCTTCTCCGTTGATAGAGCTCGGATTGAGGAGGGGCGTTGAAGGCCCTTTTCTTCTGTTTTGGGACACCGAGAGTTCGACCCTCAAAGGGGGGTTTCAAGCAGTGCCTTGAGGCTCATCCCCGCGCCTCGTCGGCCGCCTGAAACGGTGGTGGTGCGATGATGATAGAAGAAGCCCGATCGTCGGCGAAAAGAGAGGAGTAAAGTTTTTATTTTTATTTTTATTTTTTTTTTTGAAGAAGGGAGAATCAGAAATAAAAAAGGGGGTGAAACTTGGGTTTAAATATCCCCAAAAACGACACCGTTTCATGAGGTTCCCCTAGACGCCAAACGGCGTCGTTTGGGAAACCCGTGCGACCCGACCCGTATAGCAGAGGATCCGCGTGTTTTTTTTACCTTGAATGGGTAAATTCGCATTTGATCCTCCCATGTTGCGCCATCGTTCAATCGTACCTGATTACATTTTTTCTAAATTTTAATTTTGCCCCGAACATTACGCGCATTTGTGATTTAGTCCTGCTCCGAAACGCTGCGCATCAGGGTGGGCTATTTACCCATTTGGTCCTCACAAGTTTACGAGCGTGGCGTTGTGGTCCCTGTCCGCTTTTTTTTTATATTTGCGATTTTGGTCCTCAGTATTTTATTCTGATTTTAATCTAGTTTTCAACCTCTATTAAAAGTTTTTTTATTTTTTATTCAAAATTTTATTATTATTGTTATTTATTTTATGGTTTTTGTATATTATTTTTATTAAACGTTATATATATTGTTTATTTTAAATTTTTGACACCATTTTAAAAGTATTTCATATATTATTTATTTTTTTACTATGTATTCTTTACTTAAATCATTTTGTAAACTATTTTAAATTGTTTCATGTGTTATTTCTTTTAAAATTGTTTAATTCATTATCCTTTGACTACTAATGTTGATGTTTAAATAGTGTAAGTTATGTGATTATCATTTTTGCATGTTATATGATTTGTTTGTTCGTACTTCCATATCTTTGATATTATCATCGTCATTATTATTGTTCATATTATTGTGCCATTATTGTTATTATTACTATTATTCATGCATGTTAATATTTTAGATTAATGATTCTAATGTTATGTGTTACGTGTATTATGTTATCGTTGCGCCAAATTCATGGCATATTATCATTATTCGACGAGCATAACCCCCATTCACCCTTTAAATAATGTTCTTTAAAACATAATCTAAATTTTTATGAATTTCATCCAAAAAAATAATAAAAGTTTTCAAAATAAGGCAATGTTCTATGTTTGGAAACCCGAGAGATCGTACCCTACGTATTGGGTTTCATTTTTTTCGCTTAGCCAAACACTCGAGTATCCTTTTGATATTTTTAATGCATAAAGTCTCGGAATTATGAGATAATCTTGGATTCGAGGATTTAAATTATCGTGTCCTAACGTATTGGATGTGGATAATTTGTTCCTTCGGAGCAAGAAAATCTTGACATTCAATTTGAGAAAATTCAAATATCTCAAAAAGAATTCATTTTTAATTTTAATATTCTCAACTTTCGACGTTAAGACATTAATTAATTGATTTGGTACCAATTTTGGGCATGACGAGGGTGCTAACCCTTCCTCGCACGTAACCGACTCCCGAACCTGTTTTCTCGAATTTCGTAGACCAAAAACACTATTTTAGTAAACCAAAACGTTTTATTAAAACAAAGGTGATCCGATCCACCAAATAGAGATCGATGGCGACTCCCGTTTTATTTTCGTTTTCAAAACCAAGTCAATTCCTGTTTTACAAAAAATAGTTACGACAGCTTGGCGACTCCACTGGGGACCCAAAAGAGAGTCAAGCCGTGAATTGATTAACTTTTGTCTTTTTGTCGAAAATTGAAAATTTGGTTTTAACATACAGCCTTTTCATTGCATTTCATCCATTTTTTTTACGGTTTGTCATCATTTTATTCATGTTTTTTGTATTTCAAGTTTTTGTATATCTCAACACATTACATTGCATGGCTGTATAGTCACACCCTTTTACGTGGGAGTGAGAAACTACTCCTTCTTGAGGTTTTTACCTCCATATGGGATAGTGGATCGCTTTCGGGATACATCCGTACCTATGTCTTCGTGAGATTTTTATCTCCGTGTGGCCATAGGGAAATGTATTCCCCTAAACCGAACTCAGTCCGTATGAGCCTATAATGGGTGAGGATTGAGGAATCTACTAGTTCAGGTACCCTTCTTTAGAACCGAACCCCATATAGTAAGTCCTAAGAGCCTACCCTAGATAGAATTGTACCAAACCTTATTGGTCACCCAGATAGGTGCTCTATTTTTGTTGATTATTCTGTACTGACATATTTTGTTTTGTTCTGTTTTGATTGCATTGCACCGCATCATCTTAGAAAGGAGGTGTTGATTCATATTCGATTGCTAAATAGAAGAGTTTGTCATAAGGAAATGTGTTGCTTGATAAAGTGGATTATAATACGGTCGTTCGAACATAGTCTAGGTAAACAACGAGAGAGGCTGATAGCCCACAGAAGAATACAAGACTTTGCCCGAGGATGCAAGCCGACAAGGATTATTCGAGAGTCATCATGTCTCTATTTTCTAAAAGAAGTTATGAACATCGCGGAGGATAAGTAAATGAAGAGGTATGACCTAGACCAAGCAATAAGGAGCTAGAAGAGGTATCTATTGGGAAAGTTCAAGGGACATGACCATAACATCCGGATACGAAGAAGGGGATTGGTGTTTTCACTTGGACTATGAGGACAAAGCCGTATATCCATTTTATGTAAAGAAATGTATTTTCTAGAAAAGTTCTTCGAATGAAATTGAATTCATAATCAACGCCTCTCTTTCTTTGTGCATTCATTTCATGCATTTGCATTATATCATGTCACATACATTAAAATTTGTAGAAAGACCCTAATTAGGTGAAATTATTTC
>CP106723.1:13001788-13039077 GCA_025506655.1 Gossypium rotundifolium | reverse complement strand
CTCTGAAATCCGAAAACGAGTTCAGAGTTCATTACGACGAGGAAGGGTTAGCACCCTCGACACGCCCAAAATTGGTACCAAATTGATTGATCGATGTCCTAATATTGAAAACCTTGAAATGATTCGAAAATAGATACTTTTGATTTCCAAAACTTGAAGGGCTCAAAAGGGACGTGAAGACTCTCTTATTTTCGAAGAGATAAAGCATTATATCCAGTAAGTTAGGGCGCAATACTTTAGATTCCCGAAACTAAGCTCGCCTTTTAAAACTTGGCTTTATATTTGAAGAAGATTTCCCATCATTTGTCAAACGAGAAATTAGAACCCAGTAAGTTAGGGCTTGTTCTCGAAGGTCCAAATTAGGAATATTGCCCTTATATTAAAAAACTTATCCGAAGTATCTAGATGTCGAGTCCAGTAAGTTAGGGCGCGACATTTCGAATTCCCGAGATTAAGTGTTTTGTTTAAAATTTAAATCGCGATTTCAAAAGGGATATTCCGTTGTTTAGTTTAAACGAGAAAAATCGAAACCTAGTAAGTTAGGGCTCGATTCTCCCGAATTGCTAACATGGAAATATTGGTCGTTATAAAAATTGAGATGTTGGGAAGGATTAGTGAGACGAATGATGAGAATATTGATAATAACAAACAATTGTAATAGCAATAATAATGAAAATAAAATAATAATAATGATGATAATTAAATAATGAAATAGTAATATATAAAATAATAGTAATGGGGTGAGAATAATAATATAAGTGATAATAATAATAATAATAATAATAATAATAATAATAATAATAATAATAATAATAATAATAATAATATAATAATAATAATATAATAATAATCTAGCAATAACGGTAATACAATAATAACATAGTAATAATAATAATAAAGAACAATGACAAATGAAAATATAAATAATACTAATAATAATATATAATGTACAAATAGTAATGAAAAATAAAACGAAAGATAAAATGATACAAATAGTAATGAAAAATAAAACGAAAGATAAAATGATAATAGTAATAGTCATTAATAAATAAATAATGTAATGTATGCAAAAGAATAAGCAAATATATATTATAATATAATAATAATAGTAGATATATAATAATAATAGGTAATAATAATAATAGTAAAACAAAAACATAAAACAAACTAATAAATAAGTAAAATGGTGGTTGTGGCAATAAAATAATGATAATAATAATAGATAATCCATAGTAGACAATAAAATAAAAATGATGATAAAATTGTAAAATAATTAAAATGGGCTAAATCGCATTAAAACGGAAGTTTTTTAGGACAAATTGTAGATAAATAAATAATAGGGGGTCTGAATTGCAACGCGTGCGAAAGAATGAGGGACGCGGAGCGCTATTTTTCCCGAGTGGTTTGAGCGCAGCGTTTTAAAGGGCCAAATTACAAACTGCGCGAAATCTCTAGGTCAAAATTGAAAATAACAGAAAACCTAATTTTAAAAGATGAAAATGCGAAAGGATCGAAAGCGCAATAAACCCCTTTGTAAAAAACACGCGGATCCTGAGGCGGGTCGGGTCGGTCGGATCGGGTCAAGGCCAAAACGACGTCGTTTTGGGGCTTAAGGACGCCGGCCAAAACGGCGTTGTTTCATGTGCCTATAAAAGGCAAAATATTCCCAAAAAATTTTCATTTCATCCCTTTACAAAAAAAAAAAAAAAACTCATTCCCCCTCTCTCTTTTTCTCTCTGCAGGTCTAGTTCGCCGGTATTGCCCCGGCCGACATCCGCCGCGTCTCCGCCGTCGCCAAAGTTCAAAAAAAGGGTAAAATTTGTATATTTTTTTATTTTATAATAGTGGTATGTATATGCGCCGAAGGAAAGAAAAAAAGAGAAAAATAAAAATAGAAACAAATATACTTCGAATAAAAAATCACCTATTTGCCTCTGTCTTTTATTGTTCGATCTCAACTCACTGCTTTGAGTTTTTTTTTTTGTTCGAATTTGTTATTTTTTATTGATAGTCCAAAGAGAAAAAAAAAAAGAGACTGTTTACAATATTCCAAATAGGCTTTTATAGCCATTTTCTTTACGATTTTTCTGTCACTTCTCTTTTAATGCTTGCAGGTGCTCTTGGGCGGTGGAGACGCGACGTGGGCTGTGGGCGGTGGCTGGTGGCGTCAGAATGTCAGAGCAAGTGGCCTGTAACATCCTAAAATGGGGGTTATTTGTATTTGAATTATTTTGCTTGTGTTTGGATTGCTGTGATATTAATTGTGGGTCGTAAGGCTTAATTAGGGGTCTTGAGTAGACTCGGATTAGTAGAAAATTTATTTGTGAAGCTTTAAAGGTAGGAAGCCTTAGTGAGTAGGAGTTACAAGGTTAAAGGAGGGAATTATTGTCATTAAAATGACTTGGAAAAGTGGCAAGAGGGAGGCCACTTAGGTGCTAGAGTTGACGCCACAAGGAGCAAGGGGAACCTTTGTTCGAGTCACAATTTTCCTTTTGATCTTTATTTTGACGGCAATAAGGGAGGAATTTCCCAATTTTAAACTTTGGGATAATAAGGAAAGTATGAGAATATTATTTGGCTTTAAATGGATTTATTTGATTAATCTTGAAAAGTTGGCAAGAGAGAGAAAGAGATGATAAATTTTAATGTGAGGATAATAAGGAAATTATCAAGGATATTATTAAGGATTCTAATTGGATTATTATTAGGATTAATTTATAATAATTGATAGAGGAAATTTAGGGATGTGATTTATTCAAATTAAATTTGAATATTTCAAATAAGTGGCTTAGAGTGAATTTGGGAAGTTGCCAAATTTTGAATTCCTTGGAGAGAGTGGACGGCAAGCATAGGAGGGAGAAACCGAACTTTCTTAGCATTTTCTTCATAATTTATTAGTCTCCATCTTTTGTTTTTCCTTTTTCATTCTCTCAAAACCAAAAATCCTTCTCTTCTTCTAAAACCTTGGCCAAATCTCCTATACCTTAATCTCCTATCTATTTCTTTCTTTTTCTTCTCAAACCTTTAGCTTAAACTCTTATTTCATTTTCTTACTTCCTCTCCTTCCATACAAAGTCGAACCTTAGTTGATTGTGTTGAACAATCATAGCCGAATCTACTCCCTTGGTGTGCCGAAATTTCCTCCTCCCTATTTGGTGTAGTTTTGGCTGAACATCAAAGCAAAGGTGATCTCTTCTAGGATTTCCTCCAATCGGTTTGTAAAGGTGGGTAAGTGTCCAAAGCCGAATGCCTTTTATTCTGTTTTTCTTGTTCTCTGTCGACTAGGGTGAATGGAAAAGCCGAAATATACTGATGGTTTGGCTAATCAGTGTTTTGAAATAGATTTTATCTAGGTACTTCGGGGTTTTGAAGTATTCAGTCAAGCCTCCACTTATTAGCAATCAGTCTTGGTAGTGGTGGTAAGAATTTTGGTTAACCATTTATTTGGTATTTGAAAGCCGAAGGCTATTTGTTGTGGATGCTAACTGTTGCCGATTGTAGGGGGGTGAAGCAGGTTCGCATATCGTGTGCTGAAGTTGTACTCAAGGGCGTTTAGGTGAGGTTTCGGGTTCATGTGTTAACCCTTTGGATTTATGTGGTTTAGTCGAATAACCATGTCACTAACTTTCAGGTTTGGCCGAATATAGGAGCAAGAAATCTAGCGTGGGCGATTGACTCTTCGGGATTTAGGGCTACCGATAGTAACAGGTGTGTACATACACACTTTATAACTAATTAATGTCTGAATATATTGTGTATGCTAAACCGGATTGTGTAGATTTGGATTTAATACCATAAAGGTATAAGCAAGGATCCGTAAGTCCCTGTCAATATGAGTTTGATTATGATGCTTGACATATTTGGTATATGTAGCATATAAGAAGATTGGCTTTTGATAAATTCAATATAAGTTATTAAATAAACATGTTTGGCATGATTTATGTTAAGTGCATATCATAAATATGTGGGTTAAACGAGTGGAGGGGGAAGTGATATCCGTGTCTTCGGACACCAGTGGTTTGGTACCACATTTCGTGACTACAGTCACCAGAGGTTTGGCACCTCATAGCGTCTTGTCCCAGTGGCTTAGCACCACAGTGGGTTGGCCCCACAGATGTTATGGGATCAACGCCAGTAATTTGGTATCACACGTGGGTTGGCCCCACAACTTATTATATGTGACTTCGAGTCACCAGTGGTTTGGCACCACAATGTTGATGGATATCGTGACTTTGAGTCACCAGTGGTTTGGCACCACTAGTGGTTTGGTACCACACGGGGTAGAGAAAGGTGTTTTGGTTGGCTAGGTTGGGTGCATGTTAAACTTAGTGCATGTTAAATTTAGTTATAAATTGTGTATGATGTTGCACTAAAACCAGGGGAAGGGTTACACATTGAGTCTTGGTGACTCACCTTCCCCTTTAATATTTTTTAGGTAACTCGTAGATCGCGGATGAGGCGCTGGTTGGACTCGAGGTGGCTATGCAGTGAAAATATGGATTAGATGAACTTTGAATTATTTTTATCTTATTTTTGGTTTTATTTGTTCAAGTTGTAATAAGGCCTCCTAAGATTTTATTTTACTATTTTACATGTTTTGGATGAATTATTTAAACTGTTTAATAACTTTAAAATGGTTACACAAGTTTCTTAAATTCAAACGTAAATGATTTTCTTTCGTACCATCCTGTACATTGATGTAATTAGTAACAACATGACTTAATGATTTTAAATAACAAAGCTAGGTGTTGTTTCTTTTATATACACCTCAAATGTTTTAAACAAAACTATATTCTTTGTACCAAAAATTAAAGTAATTAAAAGGGGGTTTTCAACAAATTTTCTTCTCAGAACATACCAGATTCTATTGTAATGTTTGGGCCGGGTTTGGGTGTTACATGGCCTAGATTATGGCGCCACTTGCATTAGGGTTAGGTTTTGTTTTTCTTTTCTTTTTTTTTTTTTTATTTGGGTTTGGGCTGGTTGGGCTTTAATGTATTGGGTTGGTTTTAGGGTTAATGGGTTGGTTTATGTATGGGCCGGGCAAAAATGGGCTTGTACACTTTTGATATGTCTTTCTATCCATTTTACAAAAGTGAACTTACGAAAATTCGCTACATTGTAGTAGTGCCTGAGGGTCTGTGCTAGGGAGCTGCGACGCTGGGTGCAAGGCTAGGTTTCTGATTTGTTTTGGGTCGTTTGGGCTAACATTGGGCTTGGGTAGTTAAATTTGGGCCTATTTGTAAAATTGGTTAACAGCTGTTATTTTGGACTAGTTTATTAGGCTCCGGGTTAAAAAAAATTGGGCCCTTATGGACACTTGGACTTTTTTTTATTTTTTTTAGTTTTTGGACTTTGTATGGGCCCGGGAAAAATGGGTTATTACAGTTGCCCCTATTTGCTCATTGTCGTGTAACGAGGATGGAGTAAAGACTATAAAATGACCAATTTTGCCCGATCTTGCCAAGTCTTGACTTCTTGGTCCTCTTCTTCTTCAAGTGGCTTCCAACTCCACTGCAACTTCAGCGGTATCAAAACTTCACCTTTACTTCAATTTTTGAAATAAGTTTGATGGATTCAATCTGCTTCACTGCAACTTCAGGAAGGCAATATCTGCTATCTTTAGTCTGCTCCACTGCAAACTCAGGGATGCTAGACGAGTATCTTCGATTTGCTTCACCGCAAACTCAGGAAGGCAAGATCTACTATCTTTGGTTTGCTCCACTGCAAACTCAGGGATACAAGATTTGATGTCTTCAATCTTCTTCCTAAACTTTAGGAATACCAGATCTGCTATCTTCAATCTACTCCACTTCAAACTTAGGGAGACAAGATCTGATATCTTTGATCTACTTCCTGCAACTTCAGGAATGCCAGATCTTATTTCTTCAGTTGGCTTCACTGCAACTTCAAGGAGGTCAAGCTAATGTCTTTGATCTTCTTCTTGCAACTTCAGGAAGGTAAGATCTGCTGTCTTCAATCTGCTCCACTGCAACTTTAGGGAGACCAGATCTAATGTCTTCGATCTGCTTCCTGCAACTTCAGGAATGCCAGATCTAATTTCTTCAGTTGGCTCCATTGCAACTTCAGGGAGGTCAAGCTGATATCTTTGATCTTCTTCTTGCAACGTCAGGAAGGTAAGATCTGCTGTCTTCAGTCTGCTATGCTGCAACTTCAGGGAGGCAGGCTAGTATCTTCGATCTGCTTCCTGCAACTTCAGGAAGATAAGATCTGCTATTTTTAATCTGCTCCGCTGCAACTTTAGGGAGGCAGGCTAATATCTTCGATCTTCTTCCTGCAACTTCAGGAAGATAAGATCTCTTGTCTTGATCTGCTCATTGTGTAACTTTAAGGAGGCAGGTTAATATCTTCGATCTGCTTCCTGTAACTTCAAGAAGATAAGATCTATCGCTCTCCACCGCTCCATCGCAACTTCAGGGAGGTAGGCTAATATCTTCGATTTGCTTCACTGTAACTTCAAGAAGGCTAGATCTGCTGTTTTTAGTCTGCTCTGCTGCAACTTCAGGGAGGCAAGCTAATATCTTCGATCTGTTTCCTGTAACTTCAAGAAGATAAGGTCTGCAATTTTTAGTCTACTCGACTGCAACTCAAGGAGATACGACTAATATCTTCGATCTGCTTCACTGTAACTTCAGGACGACAAGATCTGCTATTTTTTAGCTTGCTCTACTGTAAACTCAGAGAGCCAAGGCTGACGTCTTCAGTCTTCTTCCTGCAACTTCAGGAAGGTAAGATCTGCCATTCGATCTTGTTCCACTACTGCTTAGGGTGACAAGATCTACAATCTTTGACCTATTCCACTGCTGATCAGGGAGATAGGACTGGTGAATTCATCGATATTGCTACACTGTCCTTTGGGGGACATATCCTGTAGACTCGATTTTATATGCTTATGTTTATGCCAAATGATTAGGATGCTATAATCGAAATGAATCTAATGCTCCTAACTAAATGTACTATGAACGACATTTGCATGAATGCAAAATGTCATGAGAATGATCCCATTTTTAAATGTATAATGATTAGAATGCAATGATCAAAATGAATCTAATGCTCCTAACTAAATGTATTATGGACCACATTTGCATGAATGCAGAATGTCATGAGAATGATCTTCTTTTTTTTCTCTTCTTTTTTTTAATGTACAATGATTAGGATACAATGATCGGGATGAATCGAATGCTCCTAATTGGAAGTGTGAGAATGATCCCTCTTTAATGTTTGGGTTATCATTGCTCATAGTTCATCAAGGTTCTATCACTGATGCATTACCATACTTTTTCGTTCAGTTGGTATCTTTGACAGAAAACCCAAAGAAACGATCAAATTTTGCTCAGCAAGCTTGCCCCGCTGTAATTTTAGAGTCCCTTCCACTGTACCTTCTACGACATAAAGTTTGTACTTCCCACTATAACTTCATTTGGTTTCTTCCATCCATCCTGTTACCACTCAGAGGTATGGAGTTTGTATCAATTTGATCCGTTACACCATTCCCTGGGTATAATGACCTGATGGATGTACCTAAAATTTGTATGAATGCAGGGTATCTTTTTCTTTCCTCAAGAATGATCCCCTTCTACACTTGGGTTGACATTGCTCGTCAGTTATCAAGATGGTATCACCGACGAAATATCTTATCCAATAAAAATCTGAAGAGATAATCATCTTTCAATATTTCCAACCCTTAGGCTTGGTGAGTTCTAAACAATAGTCCTGTTTTAGATTCTCATATTATTTAGAAGCTTCTAGATTAATATGCTAAACTCCTTTTATGAAAGTATTATTAGCCCATTAATCATTTTTTCAATATAAAATGCTTGAAAAAGATCACAACAATGGACGAAAAAGAAATTAATCAGGAGCATCGCTCGAAACAAATAAGTTAATCAAAGATAACCAAAGAAATAGAAAAAATTGACTGAGGTGTATCTTGAAAAGAATAAAGTAATCAAAGATAGCCAAGGCCATAAAAGAAGATTGATTGGGATGTATATTTGAAAAGAATAAAGTAATCAAAGATAGCCAAGTTCATAAAAGAATATTGATTGGGGGTGTATCTTTGAAAAGAATAAAGTAATCAAAGATACCAAATTCAAAATGGGTAAGATAGAAGCTAGGTCCCTCAGATATCGCAGCCTGAACATCTCTGTACAAACTTCTTGAGGACCATTTTGAGCTCAATAATGTGTTTAGAGGATCCAGAGTAATTTGTCAATGCTCCAAGACGTAGCATACTTCCTCATTGCTAATTCAGGCATAGCAAGACTACAACATGCCCTATCTTTGATCAAAATTTGAGCCACCTTTTTAGGTTTTTGGCTCAAAACCCCTTTGGTCTCAAAGCGCCCTTTGCAGGTTTTCGCCTTGGCCTCTCCTTTTCTTCTTCTTCTTCTTTTTTTTTTTAATTTGAATTTGAACTCAAGGCTCCCTTTACGGGTTTTCACCTTGGCCTTTCCCCTTTCAGGTAAAATACTTCTTAACTGAACCTGAATTCACCAGATTAGGCAAGTCTTTGGCATCCCTCTAGGTCAATATCAATGCTCCTCCAGAGTAGGCCTTTTTTATAACATAAGGTCCTTCCCAGTTTGGCATTTGCTTTCTTCTAAAATTGTTTTGTAGAAGAAAGATCTTTCAATACTAGGTCCCTATCATGACATTCCTTTGGGTGAACCATTTTCGACATAAATTAGCATCATCTATTTTCGATACATTTGACTGTGATGAATACTTTCAAGCCTTTTTCTTCAGCCAAGTTAACTGGAGACATTCTACTTCATCCAATTCTTGACTCAATCAAAGCTTGGAGCAAAGGAATCTCGATTTTCATGGGCAAGACCACTTCTATTCCATAAACCAATGGGAAAAGTGTTGCCCCAGCGAAAGTTCTGGTCGACGTTTGATAAGCATAGAGAGTAAATGGTAGCTTATTATGCCAATATTTACAAGTCTCGGTCATCCTTCCTACAATCCTTATTTTATTTTTTTTGTTCTTTTTCTTTTTGGCTGCCTTTGTTGCTCTATGATATGGCGTTTGATCTTTGAACAGACTACAAACTTTTGACTTTGTCCTTTTTGGCATTCTTTGTGATTTCGATCTTTTTTTTTGAGAATTTGATAAGTATCGACTTTGTAACATTGGCATATGAAGCTACTTCCATCCTCTTAGTGAAGTAAGCGACAACCACGATGATGAATCGATATTGGCTAAAAGCTTTTAATGAGATTAACCCCCATCATATCCATGCCCCACATATAGAAAAATCTGTGAAAAAAATGAAAGAGTCATATAAATCTTGTTTTCTTCAATTCAGTATTTGCGGTATAACTGATGCAACCCCCCTTTCATGGTAGACCAGCATGTTTAACCCACGTCTTAGTAGCCTAGGCATGTCTTGATATGATCATGCAAAAACATCTTTGAATTCTTAAAAATAACTCAATGATGTCTCACCTTATTTCTGTAGTGAGCTAGGCTTCAATCTTCACCCTTTTCCTAGGCTCGCAATGTCCATTAACCCTATGTAAGGTAGGATCTGTTCTTCATCATATTTTACCATCCTTAACAAATCAGAAGATGGGTTTCAATCTCTGTCATCTTCAAAGTCCTGAGATCCCTCTAAACACATATCTTACTCAAAAGGAAACTCTTAGTCAGTAGCGACGTTGCTCACACCGTCGATATTTGAAGACCTATTGTAGGTTCGAAGGAAGATTCCAAAGAATAAATGATTCAAAGAATGATTATTTGTATTGTTATGAATGAAGAAAAGAATAATTGAAAAAAAAGTCCAAAAATAAAAGAATCTATACATGGAAAGAATAAAAGAATATTTGTTCAAAAAGATGCATTTTATTGAAATAAAGATTTTGGATACGAGCCTATTTCACATAATGATTCTTATTGCCTCTAGGTTTAAGGCAACAAGCGTGTTTTGAATATTACTCTAAATTAGCTCTAAAAATATAGGGATCTCTTCCAAGTCCCATTATTCAAAACACTCCCAAGTACGTAATGGTTTGGAAACTTCGTTCCCTAATTCCCTCTTCGCTTTTGACTTCTTCAAGGAGTCGCAATTTTCTTGTCTCCTCATTCAATTATCGCATTTATTGTCTCATCAAAGTGACCAGGTTCTCATGAAATGTCGAACTTCACAATTCCCATTTTAATGAACTTTTCAACCAACTTTTTAAACGTAGTATAGTTTTCAATTGAGTGACCCGTTATTCCCGCGTTGTACTCGCATTGGGCATTCGCATTATACCATTTTGGGAATGGACGTTGCACCGATTTCAAATAGGATAGAGACACCACATGCACATAAAAAAAGATTCTGATACTGCTTCTTATATGTCATCAGGATAGGTGTGAACTGGAGCTTTTCTGTATTTGGCCTCGAATTGGGTTCCTGCCTTGAAGAACCTGGATAGCTAGTGGTTACAGCCTTCAGCTGACTTACGGTGACTGATTTGGGATGCATGCTCAGGATACTCACTTTATTTTCCTTGTTTCTCGGGGCTGATCTTTTGGTGCTTTCTCCCGTGTCTATTTTCAATCATCTCACCGGACATTACTATATTTGGAAAGCTTATGGTGCTGCTTCCCAACATATGGTTAACGAATGGGGCTTTTAGAGTATTGATGAAAAGCATTGTGGTTTCCTTTTATTAAAAGTGACGGCTGAACTTGTATGGCAACTTCCCTCCATCTTTGCGCATATTGCCTAAAATTGTCATTCAATTTTTTCTCCATATTCTGTAAGGTAATTCTGTCAGGGGTCATGTCTGTCACATGACTGTATTGCTTCATAAATACTTGCGCTAGGTCTCTCAACGAATTAATCCCAGCACGGCTCAGTTAATTATACCACTTGGATGCTGCCCCCACTAAACTATCTTGGAAGTAGTGGATCAGTAATTGGTTATTATTAACATGCCCAGTCATCCGTCTATAGAACATAGTAATATGGGTTTCAGGATAGCTAGTCCCATTGTACTTCTCAAATTTTGGCATTTTGAACTTGTGAGGAAGCACCAAATCTGGAACCAAGCTCAAGTCTTTTGCTTCAATTCCATGGTGATTATCAGCATTTTCCAAGGCCTTGAACTTTTCTTCCTACCATCTACAGCGATCCTCTGACTGCCTTGAGGATTCAGTTCTTATCCCTTCCCTCTCTACTATATCTAAGTCAGGGATAACAGGATTAGCAGGGTTATCTCCTGGGTTGGATCCTGTGCCAACTTAGAAATTCATGGGCACTCTAGTATCAGCTTGCCCTTGTTGAGGCCTAATCATGACAGATGGCCTTTGGGGATACACCTCAGGTTGTGTTTGTGCATGTGGTGAGGTAAAACCCGGAGGAATGCCCTCACTATCTTCTCTAGCAATAGTCATGGGACCTTTTCCTTTGTCCATTTCCCTATTCAACAACTGAGTCATTTGAGCAACCATATTTCTTTGGGCTTCTATCATTTGTTCCCTTATGTCTTGTTGGATCTTTGCCAACTGCTCTTGCAGCTAGTCTTGCATGTCTCTTTGAAACTGTTCGAGTCTTTCTAATTATTGATCCATATCTCTTGTCTTAGCTCGAGTACCGTACCGATGTTTAGTTTCTAGATTAACTTTCTCTCCTTTTCTGAAATAACTTCAACTAATTAGGGTCCCTTTTGTAAAAGTCTAATACAAATGATGCAATGCAATGCAAATGCATAGAATGAATGCAAAAGAAAGAGAGGCATTGATTCTGAATTAAGTTACATTAGAACAACTTTTCTAGAAAATAAATTCCTTTATATAAAACGGATATTTATACGGCCTTTTCCTCATATTCCAAGCGAAGAACATTGATTCCTTTCTTCTTATCCGGGTATTAAGGTCCAATCTCACGAACTTTCTAATAGATGCCTCCACTAGCTCCTATTTGCTTGAGCCATAACTCATTCCTCACTTATCCTTGTAATGCTTGTTAGTCTCTTCAAGAAAACCCAAAACATGGTGATTCTCGAATAGTCTTTGTCAGCTTGAATCCTTGGGTAATAAAGTCTTGTATTCTTTCACGAACTATCAGTCTTCTCTCGTTGTGTTTACTTGGACCATATTCGGACGACCTTATTATAATTCACTTTATCAAGAAACCCCTTTTCTTATGACAAACTATTCTATTTAGTAATCGAATTTGAATCAAAACCTCCTTTATATGATAAGAATGCAATTCAATCAAAATAAAAGAGAACACGTTAGCACAAGAGAAATAAATAACAAAATAGGGCACTTATCTAGGTGACCACTAAGGTTTGGCATAGTTCTACCAAGGGTAAGCCCTTAGGTTTTCTACATGTAGTTTAGCTCTAAAGTTGAGGTACTTGAACCAATGATTCCTCGATCCTCACCCATTATAGGCTCATATTGACCGAGTTCGATTCAGGGAATACATTTCCCTATGGTTGCACGGAGATGAAAATCTCACGAAGAGATAGGTGCGGCTGTATCCTAAAAGTGATCCACTATCCTGCACGGAGGTGAAAACCTCACGAAGGAGTAGCTTCTCACTCCCACTTAAAAGGGTGTGACCACAACGGTCATGCAATGCAATGCAAAAATACTTTTCAAGATTAAAACAACATGCAATAAAAAGGATCATAATTTTCAAATCAGATTTTCAAATTTAAACAAAAGGATAGGAAATAATCAATTTTACTACTTGACTCTCTTATTGTCCCTAATGAATCGCCAAATCGTCAAACCATTTTTAATGTTGAAAAAATGGGAGTCGCCACCAATCCTTTTGACTTAGGTGTGATTGGATCACCTTATAAAATGTTTTATTTCAAAACGTTGATTTTGGTCCACGAAATACAAGAAAAGCGGGTTCGAGTCGATTCACGTCACGAGGAAGGATTAGCACCCTCGTAACGCCCAAAATTTGGCACCTAATTGATAATCGCATGTCCTAATGTCGAAATTTTGAAAAATTTAAAATACGATCCTTTATTTGAAAGAAAGCCAAGTCTTACCTATCTCGAAGAAATAAAATGCTATACCCAATAAGTTAGGATGTAACATCTCATGACTCAGAAACTAGGATCACCTTTATTTTATAGAAAATCCTTACCTCGATGTACAAAACATTATATCTAACATTATGAATTTTCGAGAATAAGTTTTAATTTGAAATTTATAGGGTTTTTTTAAAAAAGAGGATACTTGATATTTTAAGTTTTACGAGAAAAATTAAAACCAAAGTTAGGTATAATTTCTCTCAAGTCCCCAAATATCATATATCACAGTATTTAAAAGCCTTTGAATAAAATGCGAAATATAATTAAATGTGTTTTATAAAACAAATGGTTTTGGAGTAAGATATGGCACATATATATTAAAATACCAATTCAAATTAAAAATCATATTAACAATTAATACTAATATAAACAATTAAAGAAATAATAATATAAAATAACGAATAATGCAGAAATAAAATGACTATATTAAGAAAACATAAAAATAATAAACAAATAAAGAATAAAAGATATAAAGTAGTAAATAACAAAAGATAAAAAACTACGAAATAAACATGAAACTTTACATATGAAATAAAAAAGAATCAAAGAATATGAATAAAATAACAAACTAATAATAAATAAAACAATAAATGAAAATTGATAAAAGTTTAAATAATAATTGAAAAGAATAAAAAATACAAAATGAAAATTATAATAATAATTATGATAATAATAACAATTATAAAAATGATAAAAAATGATGTGAGTAAATATAAATGAAGAAAATATATGATATAATAAAGATAGTATATATGATATAATAAAGATAGTATAAAATTAAGTAGTTAATTAATAATAGTAATAAATATAATAATAATAATAATAATAATAATAATAATAATAATAATAATAGTAATAATAATAATAATAATAATAATAGTAATGGTGGTAATAAAATAATAATAATAGTAAAAATAAAAATAGTATTAGTAATAAAAGAATAATAATAAAGATATTAAAATTAATAGTAGTAATAATATAAAAATAATAATAGAAGTAAAATAAAAGTATATTAATTATAATAAAATGATAATATATGTTAATATACAAATAATATTAAAAAATAGAAATAATGAAAATAGAAATAATAATAATAATAATAATAATAATAATAATAATAATAATAATAATAATAATAATAATAATAATAATAATAATAATAATAATAATAATAATAAATATAGCTATAATAATATATATAAATAATAATAATGGTCATAGTAAAAATATAAATGAATATGATAATAATAAAGTTAATAAAAATAAGATACAAAAAACAATAGTGGTAATGCTAAAATAATAGTAAAAACAATAATAATAATAATAATATTAACAATTCTAATAACCTATTTGTGCCCGGCTTTGAAATAAACCAAAAGAATAAATAAATAAAAACCGTGTTTTTTTAATAAATAGTCCAATTTGTTTACAAACACAGAACATCCTAAATTTTTGTGCCTATGCGTTTAATGGGTGAATATGTGGAATGAGTTAATTTAAGTGTTAGGGGCCCAAATTTTAAGTTTTAAGGAGCCCAAATCTTCTAATTTAAGTTAATTAAATTTGGCATTAGGTGTAACATCCTAAACGTGGGCCTGCGCATTAAGGTGATAGTTTAATATGTTAAATTGAGATTCTAAGGATCAAATGACTTTTAATTAAATATGTGGATTAGGGTTTAAATTAGTGCTCGGTATTTTAAAGTGATATATTGGGCTTTAAAAATATGGGTTAGGTGGCTAATACATGGTGTTAACTTATAATTTAAGTAGATAGTTAATTAAGTGACAAGTCGGGCTTGTGGCCCAAGGATTTGAGGAGCTTTAAGTGGGCATAAGGTGGCATCATAAGGGGAGGAGTTTGGGCCTAGTATGGCCACTTAGAGCCCAAATTTTAAGACGAAAATTCTAAGCACTTACAAGCCCTAGGAGTGGACGGCACACTAGCTACAAAATAGGATTTTAATTCTTTTATTTCTTGATAAATAGGAAGATAATGAAGAGAAAGATGATGGCTATTTTTTAAGGAGATAAGGATTGGGTTATCGAGTGAGATAAAGGCTATCGGAGAAGGAAAAGTTGGCGAAATTCCAACTCGTGTGTGGATGATATGCCAAAATTTCTCTATAAATAGGAGTAGTATTCTTCATTTTCGATTCAAACCCTATTTTTCTCTCATTCTCTGTCGAAATTTCCAAGCCTTTCCTACTGCTTTCTTTTTCTTTTCTAAAAGCCAATTCCATTTGATTCATGCTCTCATCTCAAATAGTCGAACCTACAAGGGAGGTTTCTGCTTCCAAGGTGCACCATAAGCCACATACTCCTTAGAAATTTGGTAAGTTTGGGATTTTATTCTATCGATTTCACTCTTTCTTTTCATTCAAATCGAACCCAAACACTTATTTAAGGCTCATCAATTTTCCTCTCGCTTTTAGTAGCCAATCTGCTCATTAAAAGTCTTATGTGCCGATTTGGTGGAAAAGTCAAGGTAGGAAGGTGACGTTGTCTTAGGATTTTCGGATTCAAAAATAAGGCTTTACGTTAGGGATAATAGATTTTCAGCGGTAACGGTGTATAATACCTCCCCACCATCTAGATATGCCTATTATTGTATGTTCATGTTTTTTTTTTATGTTTTGATAAATGCCGAAATCTCGGTTTATTGATGCAAGCCCAAGGAGGAAAAAGCGGATCTCCGTGTTAGTAAATAATCTGCTTAAATGTTATAAGTAAAATGCTTGTATGTGATTGCATGGGTTGGGTTGATGAAAGGAGGAAGTTATACGTTACATGTGTAGCGGCTAATGCCGTGAATCGTTATACTGAGCTTTGGCCATTAAATGTTATAATGCTTGACCATTATATGTTATAAGGGCTTGGCCATCATATGAGAATGAGCGACATGATTGCCATCATGGTGTGTAGTGGTGTGGGTCGATTGTAGAAATCCTCAATGGTGTGAACAGTTGGTACGGGGGTGTGTAGCAGATGGAAACCTAGGCAAACGGGTTGGGCCTTGCATATCAATTGCTATTAATTTTTATTATGATTATTACACTGTTTATTTTGTTTAATGGGCTCAAGGCCCAAACTCTAGTGGTGCATGAGGGTTGCACATCGAGTCTCGCGACTCACCCTTTAATTAACATTTCGTGATACCTCGTGATTCGGACCGGTCGGAGAGGAACGCAAGGTGGCCATGCGAAGAATATGTAGATTTGGCAAAATAGACTCAAGTTTTATTTTATATTTTAATTAATGGATTTCAAACCTCGTTGTAATAAGGCCATGGGCTATTATGTTTTATTATGGGCTTCTATTACTTTAAGTCGTTTAAGCTTTTTATTTTAATTAAAAGGCATGTATTTAAGTTTGGATTTTACTTTACTTAAGCATATTCTATATAAAACATATTTGGCCTTTTAGAAAATGCAACATGTTTCGATAAAATTTTTCTTGGTGACATACCAGATCCGGTTGTAGTGTTTGGGCTGGGTGTGGGGTGTTAAAAATTGGTATCAAAGCCCGGTTCAAAACTCGGCTCTAGGGGTTTTTGGGCTCAAAATGTTTTCTAAAGATGGGCTTTTGAAATATACATGTTTTTAAATAATAATAGGTCTCATTAGCTCAAGATGGCACTGCTGCCTCTCGCCCAAGTCCGCTGTAAGTACTCAAACCATTGTGTGATATTTACATATGTGGGCTTAGTGGGCCTAGTGGGACGTAGACTAAGCTAGAATTAGAACTTGATGGACTCTAGGCTTAGCTTAAACCACTTCTTAAAATTCATAAAACTTAATTTCACCGAACAAACCGGTTAACGAGCATGAGGCTAGGGTGTAACCGCATCATACGCATGTCTAGGAAGGATCCTAAGAGCACAGGTATTTAAGCATCCTAGTGACTCACCTCCTCTTCGCTGGAATCCTACCTGGTGCGTAGTGACTGTTCACCTTAGTCGAGTTAGGGTGTGGCAATAGGCATACGCATGTCTAGGAGTGGATTCAGGGAGAGCTTGGTATTTAAGCAGTCCTAGCGACTCACCTCCTCTTCACTAGAATCCTACCTGGTGCGTAGTGACTATTCACCCTAGTTACGAGGGCTGGTTGATGGGCTAAACCCTATGATTAAAACCTAAAAGGGACCAGCCACCTTTTTCTTAAAAAAAACCCAAGTTTTGTAAAATTTTCAAAATACCTTTGTTTTATAAAAATAAATAAATAAATAAATAAATTCCAATCAACCCTGTGTCAAAAAAAAAACAAAAAAAAAACCATCAACGTTTGAAAAATTACCCTTATTTTGCGAAATGACCAAAATGACCCTGATTTTCAAAATTACTGAAATACCCTAGAATTTCTAAAATTACCGAAATACCCTCAGATTTTCAAAATTACTGAAATACCCCCAGAGTTCTAAAATTACCAAAGTACCCCTAAATTTTCAAAATTTTTGAAATACCCCCAGAATTAAGAAAATTACCAAAATACCCTTACTCCACAAAATCACCAAGGACCTTATTTTGAAAAAAATTACGAAAATACCCCTATAGGACAAAATTACGAAAATACCCCTGGGTAGTAGAAACAATAACAACAGCAACAACGACAACACTTTTCTGTAGAATGAATGCGAGTTCATGAATGTTGATGATTGAACTTGAGATCAGACATTGTGAATGCGAATTGAAAGAACCACTTTTAAAACTATTATTCATAAGACTGTTAGTGGTTAACTAGTGGAAGAAAATTAATAATCCATAAAATTCTTAATCAGATAAACGTCAATCGGAGGAATGAGTTCAAGGGGTCGAGGACGTCCGCCGCGTGGACGCAGTAGGGGTAGAATGACCGCATCAGAGCTAGTAGGGTCTGGCCACGGGTCGAGAAACGAGATGCGAAAACTACCGGCTGCAGAAGGAGAATTTCGGGATGAGGCGCCCAGAGATGATGTTGTATCTCAGGCGATGTTGAGGGTTTTAGAGAGGGTTGCTGGAGTAGGCATGGGCACAAGAGCCCGAAAATCTATGCCAGAACGGCTTAAGGCCAATGGAGCAGAAGTGTTTAAGGGAGTTTCTGGGGTAACTCCTAACACAGCTGAGTACTGGATGGAAGCGACTGAGCGCATAATGGATGACTTAGACTTCACGGTAGAGGAAAAGTTGAATGGGGTCGTGTCTTTCCTCCGAGATGAGGCCTACCAGTGGTGGCTCACGGTGAAAGAAGGCACTGCTGCAGACCGGATTGACTGGGACTTCTTTAAGGAGTCATTTCAGGGGAAGTATGTCGGGGCCAGCTATATAGATGCCCAAAGGAATACATTCTGAAGTCTGCGAGGAAGTAAGTCGTGGTCTAATATGAGGTCGAAGTTTCGCGCTTGAGCCATTACGCTCGAGGAATGGTAGCAACGGAGTATGAATATTGTGTTCGGTTTGAGGATAGGTTGAGAAATGAGTTAAGGGTTCTGATAGCACCGCAATGGGAAAGGGTTTTTACTGTTTTGGTAGATAAGGTTAAAATAGCTGAAGAAGTGAAATGGGTTGAGAGGCAAGAAAGGGATAAGGATCGGGTAAGAATAAGAGGAGTTTTGGGCCATCAAGAGCATCGGGAATTTTCGAAGAGGCCTAGAGTGATGGGCGGCCAGGTTCGACGAGTCGTAACCGACATGTTCTACATGTGGCAAGGCGCACCATGGGAATGCATAGTGAAGACAGTGGGTGCTTTAAGTGTGGATCCACGAACATCGATTAAGGACTGTCCTAGATGGATCGGGCACCAACGGCCGAGGTGCTTGATCAAGTGAGGAGAGGTGATCACCGACCAAAGGGTCGTGGTGCGGTAGAGGAGGAAATGGGGTGGTCGAGGTCGTGGAGCACCGGCAGAGGTGCGTAATGTAGAGGCTAAGCGGTCGGGTCTAGTTTATGCGCGGTCGACAGAGGATGGTGACGTCATCGGATGTTATAACCCAGACGCTTTTCTTATAGTTGACACCCTTTTCTTGTTTGATTGATATTGGGTCAACCCACTCCTATATTGCATGTTCGATATCCGAGACCTTAAGTATAGATCCCAAACAACTACTAGGAAGATGATCGTGGTTAGTCCCTTAGGACAATCTAGGGTAGTGAACAAGCTGTTTAGAGATATACCTTTAGAGACTCAAAGGGTAGTGTTTCCAGCAGACTTAATGGAATTGCCA
Organism: Gossypium rotundifolium; assembly: GCA_025506655.1. Taxonomy (NCBI): domain Eukaryota; kingdom Viridiplantae; phylum Streptophyta; class Magnoliopsida; order Malvales; family Malvaceae; genus Gossypium; species Gossypium rotundifolium. The sequence goes on along the minus strand of CP106723.1, from coordinate 13,019,803 downwards.
TTCAGAGAGTTCGATCCTATCCTAGGAATGGATTGGTTATCAAAGCATCGTGCTAAATTGGATTGTGGGACTAAGCGCATGGTGTTAAGTACCCCGGAAGGCGGGGAGATGGTTGTGTTAGGAGAAAGAAAGAATTATTTGTCCAACGTAGTGTTGGCCTTGAAAGATGTAAAGATGATTCGGAAGGAATGTAACACCTTTTTAGCTTTTATTAGTGCTTTGGATGCTAAAGAGGTGACTATCGATGAGGTTCGAACAGTCAAGAATTTCGCAGACGTCTTTCCGGAGGAGTTGCCAAGATTACCCCCGGATCGCGAGGTGGAATTTGGAATAGAACTACTCTCGGGTATAGCTCCGGTATCAATTATTCCTTATCTAATGGCGCCGAAGGAACTGGTAGAGCTCAAAGCTCAGATTAATTAACTGTTGGACCGTGGGTTTATTCGACCGAGTGTGTCTCCATGGGGAGCACCGGTCCTATTCGTGAAGAAGAAGGACGGATCCATGCGTATGTACGTAGATTATTGTCAACTGAATAAGTTGATAATTAAAAATAAGTACCCATTACCAAGAATCGACGATTTGTTCAACCAGCTCAAAGGAGCTTCGGTCTTTTCTAAGATTGATCTCAGGTCAAGATATCATCAGTTAAAGGTGAAGGAAGGAAACATTCATAAAACGGCTTTTTGAACACGCTACGGTCATTACGAGTTTTAGTAATGCCGTTCGGTTTTAACGTGTGCGTGCAGATTTATGGATATGATGAATCGGTGTTTCAACCATACCTTGATCGGGCCTAAATCGAGTGTTTATCGACGATATATTGGTTTATTCCAAGTCGAGGAGGAGCATGATGCACATCTTCGAGTGGTGTTGCAAATTCGAGGAAAAGCAACAGACGCAAAGTTCAGTAAGTGTGAGTTCGGGCTGAAGGAGGTGACTTTTCTAGGGCATGTAATTTTCGCAGAGGGGATTAGGGTAGACCCTCGGAAAGTTGAAGCTGTGTTAAATTGGAAACCGCCGAAAACTGGGGTGAAAATTCGAAGTTTCTTAGGATTAGTAGGATATTATCGAAGGTTCGTTGAGGGGTTCTCTTCAATAGCGGCACCATTAACTAAGTTGTTGAGGAAGGGAGTATCTTTTGTATGGACTGACAAACAACAGGAGAGCTTTGAGAAGTCAAGAGAATTTTGACTAAGCTACCGGTGTTAATTCACTAGAGCGTGAAAAATTTATCGATATCGTGTGATGCGTCATACATGTTTTAGGGTGTGTGTTGATGCAGGATGGAAAAGTTGTGGCATACGCGTCTCGACAGTTGAGACCGCATGAGTTGAACCACCCTACGCATGACTTGGAATTGGCTGCGGCAGTGTTTGCTTTGAAGATTTGGAGGCACTACCTATACGGGGAAAAGTCGGTAATTTACACCGACCATAAAAGTTTGAAGTATCTCCTTACTCAGAAGGAGTTAAATTTACGACAATGTAGGTGGATCGAGCTCTTGAAGGACTATGATTGCTCGATTGAATAGCATCCCGACAAGATGAATGTGGTGGCAGATACGTTGAGTAGAAAGGTGATAGCAGACCTAAGGGCGATGTTTGCTCATCTTAGTTTGTATGAGGATGGTAGCCTGGTAGCTGAACTACAAGTAAGACCTATGTGGACGAGTCTAATCAATGAGAAGCAACTTTTGGATGATGTCTTGAGTATTCGAATCCGACAAGTGCAGGAGGGTGAAGTAGAGGATTATAGTCTAAACAATGATGGAGCTTTGTGTTTTCGTGGGAAGGTTTGTATGCCAAAAGATGAGGAGCTAAGGCAGATGATTCTTCGAAAATCGCATAGTAGCCCCTATGCTATGCATCCTAGAGGAGTTAAGATGTATCGGGATTTGCGAGAACAATTCTGGTGGTCAGGTTTGAAGCTTGAAGTTACGGAATATGTGGGAAAGTGTTTGACCTATCAGCAAGTGATGGCGAAACATCAGCTGCCTTCGGGATTGTTGCAGCCGATAAAGATCCCGCAATGGAAATGGGAGCGAATCACAATGGATTTTGTTAGCGGGTTGCCCCTTACACCCACCAAGAAAGATGCAATTTGGGTAATTGTGGATCGGTTAACGAATTCTGCTCACTTCATACCGATTCGGGTCGACTACTCTTTGCAAAAGTTGGCTAAGTTGTACGTGGCTGAGGTTGTAAGATTACATGGTGTGCCGGTGTCGATTATATCAGATAGGGACCCTAGGTTCACTTCACGATTTTGGAGGGCTCTTCATCAAGCAATGGGAACAAGGTTAGACTTCATCATCGCTTTTCACCCACAAATGATGGTCACCGAGAGGGTAATTCAGATCTTGGAGGATATACTAAGGGTTGCATCATCGATTTTAGGGGTAGTTGGGAGGAGCATTTACCCTTGGCTGAATTCGCGTACAATAATAGCTATCAAGCTAGCATTCAAATGGTGCCGTATGAAGCATTATATAGAAGGAGATGTCGTACGCCAACTTGTTGGACGGAGTTAGGTGAACATCAGGTATTCGGTCCTGAACTAGTTTCGAAAACGGAGGAAAAAGTTAAGTTAATACAGGCTCGATTGAAGGAAGCGTCTGATCGGTAGAAATCCTATACGGATCTTAAGCGGAAGGAGGTAGAATTTGCAGTAGGAGATCAAGTCTTCTTGAAGGTTTCTCCATGGAAAAAGGTAATAAGGTTTGGACGAAAGGGTAAGCTAATTCCTCGGTTTATTGGGCCTTATCGGTGTTAGAACGTGTGGGCCCGGTGGCTTATCGCTTGGAGTTGCCTTGAGTTGGAGTAGATACATGACGTGTTCCATGTCTCGATCTTTGAGACGTTATTGATCGATCCATCGCATATAGTGGCGATGGAAGAAATTGAAGTAAGGCCAGATTTATCTTTTGAAGAGGAACCAGTACGAATTTTAGATCGAGACGTAAAAGTGTTGAGAAGGAAGTTCGTTCCTTTGGTCAAAGTCTTGTGGAGAAACCACGGCGCAGAAGAGGCGACGTAGGAACCGGAGGAGGTTAAGCGACAGCAATATCGTCATCTTTTCTGATCAGGTAAATTTTGAGGCCGAAATTTATTTTAAGGGGGGTAGAACTATAACATCCTAAACGTGGGCCTGCGCATTAAGGTGATAGTTTACTATGTTAAATTGAGATTCTAAGAATCGGGCTGACTTTTTGATTAAATATGTGGATTAGGGTTTAAATTAGTGCTCTGGGTATTTTAGTATTTTAAAGTGATATATTGGGCTTTAAAAATATGGGTTAGGTGGCTAATACATGGTGTTAGCTTATAATTTAAGTAGATAGTTAATTAAGTGACAAAATTTGTGGCCCAAGGATTTGAGGAGCTTTAAGTGGGCATAAGGTGGCATCATAAAGGGAGGAGTTTGGGCCTAGTATGGCCACTTAGAGCCCAAATTTTAAGACTAAAATTCGCACTTACAAGCCTTAGGAGTGACTGACACCTGCTACAAAATAGGATTTTAATTCTTTTATTTCTTGATAAATAGGAAGATAATGAAGAGAAAGATGAGGGCTATTTTTTTTTAAGGAGATAAGGATTGGGTTATCAGGTGAGATAAAGGCTATCAGGAGAAGGGAAGAGTTGGCCGAAATTTTAAAACCCTATTTTTCTCTCATTCTCTGCCTAAATTTCCAAGCCTTTCCTACAATTTCTCTTTTTCTTTTTCTAAAAGCCAAATTCCATTTGATTCATACTCTCATCTCACATAGCCGAACCTACAAGGGAGGTTTCTGTTTCCCGAAGGTGCACCATAAGCCACATACTCCTTAGTAATTTGGTAAGTTTCGGGATTTTATTCTATGCGATTTCACTCTTTCTTTTCATTCAAATCTAACCCAAAACACTTATTTAAGGCCTGTCGATTTTCCCTCTCTGCTTTTAGTAGCTGAATCTGTCTCATTAAAAGTCTCCTGTGCCGATTTGGTGGAAAAGTCAAAGGTAGGAAGGTGACATTGTCTTAGGGATTTTCAGGATTCGACAAATAAGGCTCTATGTTAGGGATAATAGATTTTCGCGGTAACCAAGTGTGTAATACCTCCCCACCATCTAGATCTGCCTATTATTGTATGTTCATGTATTTTTTTTATGTTTTGATAAATGCCGAAATCTCGGTTTATTGATGCAAGCCCAAGGAGGGAAAAAGCAGATCCCCAGGTTAGTAAATAATCTGTTTAAATGTTATAAGTAAAATGCTTGTATGTGATTGCATAGGTTGGGTTGATGAAAAGAGGAAGTTATACGTTACATGTGTAGCGGCTAATGCCGTGAACTGTTATACGGGCTTCGGCCATTAAATGTTATACGGGCTTCGGCCATTATATGTTATAAGGGCTTCGGCCATCATATGTGAATGAGCAGCATGACTGCCATCATGGTGTGTAGTGGTGTGGGTCGATTGTAGAAATCCCCAATGGTGTGAACGGTTGGTACGGGGGTGTGTAGCGGATGGAAACCTAGGCAAACGGGTTGGGCCTTGCATATTAATTGCTATTAATTTTTATTATGATTATTACACTGTTTATTTTGTTTAATGGGGTTAAGGCCCAAACTCTAGTGGTGCATGAGGGTTGCACACTGAGTCTCATGACTCACCCTTTAACTAACATTTCGGTGATACCTAGTGATTCTGGACCGGCCGGAGAGGAACGCATAAGGTGGCCATGCGAAGAATATGTAGATTTAGCAAAAGAGACTCAAGTTTTATTTCATATTTTAATTAATGGATTTCAAACCTCGTTGTAATAAGGCCATGGGCTATTATGTTTTATTATGGGCTTCTATTACTTTAAGTCGTTTAAGCTTTTATTTTAATTAAAAGGTATGTATTTAAGTTTGATTTTACTTTACTTAAGCATATTCTATATAAAACATATTTGGGCTTTTCCGAAAATGCGACATGTTTTAATAAAATTTTTCTTGGTGACATACCGATCCGTTGTAGTGTTTGGTAGGGTGTGGGTGTTACATTAGGGATTAGGGAAGTGGACTGGCACAAGCCTATTTTTTTGGGAATTTTATTATATTTATTCTATGTGGATAATAAATGATAAAGGCTATAATTTAGGGATTTAGTCTTTAAGGATAATAAGCAGATAAAGACTATTTTTGAGGAGATAATAGATTAAGATAAAGGAAAAGGGATAAAAGCTATCATGTGTGGTAGTGTTGGCTGAAAATCAATCTCTGCTAAAGGGAGGAATCGGTTTTCTATATAAAGAGGGGGTGTGTCGAAATTTTGGAAGCCTTTCTTTTATTTTCTTTTCTCATCTTCTTCCTCTCAAAAGTCGAGAACCACCATTTTCTTCACCCTTTCTTCCTCTCTAAAATTTCTTGGTTGGCCGAATATTTTAACCTCTATTGTTATTTTTCTTCTAATCCCTAAAAGCCAAAATCACATCTCTATTATTCTATTCTTCTTCTCCTTAATATTCATTGGCCAAGTCTCTCTTAGCCATCTCTTCAATTCTTAAATCTTCTAAAAATTGAAATTCTTAGATCTCACCTCATGAAGTTGCAGAATTTTCTTTTGTAAAGTCTGCTTGTGCCGAATCTGAAGAAAACAATAGAGGAGTCCAACGCTTAGATCTCTAAGTCAAAGATCAAGAATATTCAAGTCGTGTTATTTTCGGGATTTCAAGGAGAGGCCCTATTTTCACATCTTTCGGCTTTTTGAGCAAAGTTGTAGATCGATAACAAGGATATCGACTAAGAATATTGATTTCGCGATATCGTGTGTAACACTTTCCCACCATCTAGATCTGCTTGATTAATATATGATTATAAGTCTTATATGTTTTGATAAATGCCAAATCCGCATAATAGAGGAAACCCAAAGAGGGTAAAAGCAAATCATCGTGTTAGTGAATGTTCGATTAAACGATATAAGTATATTGATTTTATGTGATCTGTTGTAGCGGTTTTTACCGTGATCAGTTGTAGTGGCTACGGCCATGATCTGATGATGAGTAGCACGACTGCCATCAAGGCGTGTAGCGGTGTGGGTTGATTGTAGAAATCCCCAATGGTGTGAATGGCTGATGCGGGACGTGTAGCGGATGGAAACCTAGGATTTGGGTTGGGATTGCATATTATTTTATTATGTATATTAATTCTAATTATTTTAGTTTTATGGGGATAAGGCCCAAATCTAATGGTGCATAAGGGTTGCACAATCGAGTCTCATGACTCAACCAATTAATTAACATTTCGTAGCATTTAGTGCATCAGACCGGGCTGGAGAGGAGCGCAAGGTGGCCATGCGAAAGAATATTTGGATCCAGCAAAAAGGCTCTAGTTATTATTTTATATTCTTATTTAATGGATTTTAAATCTCGTTGTAATAAGGCCATGGGCCACCAATTTATATTTTGTTTTATTACGGGCTTTTATTACTTTTAGTTATTTAAATTTTTATTTTTAATTGAACTAAGGCATGTATTTAAATTTGGGTTTTAATTTATAAAGGCATATTTTATTTAAAACTATAAATTATAAAATTTTTTCCTAATAAAAGGTTAAACTTTACCATAATGTTTTTCTGAAAATGCGACATGTTTTACAAAATTTCCTTAGTGACATACCAGATCCGGTTGTAGTGCTTGGGCCGGGTTTGAGGTGTTACAAAACCAAAACAAACTAGACTCTTGGCCCAAATTAAATACCCAAAACACCCTGTCCCGAATTACAATAGACTACCTGAGCCCACTTGCATTCAGTCCTAGACCCTAACCACCCCTTGACCCAAAACTATGACCTAACAGATCCTAAATGGACCTAAGACCCAAGCTATCACGGCCCAAGAGGGCCCAAAAATTAAACGAGTTTCAAACCTAGGGTTTCCCCAGAAACCCTAGGCGCCGCATGAGAAGCCCAATCGTCGCGCTGCAAGTGCCGCACCCATCAGCCCTCGTCTATGCCGCCATCAACGCATGAACGGCCTCGCCACCAAGATCCTCGCTGATGACCTGCACGAAAAAGGAAAAAACACCAAATAAACAGCAGCAGATCACAGCAAACATGGCAATTGTTTTATTTCTTTTTTAATTTTTCATTTCGAAAGACTATAAAAGCCTGTGATAAACCTGTAAAAGAGGACAGGATATACGCAGAAACAAAGGATACCAAAATATTCACAAAAAATCTAGAGAAATAAAGTACAGAAACTTTTCGCAGAGGTATTTTTTATTCTTTTTATTCTTTTTTATTTTCTATACATTTTCGCATATAAATAGTGTTTTAAAAATAAAATGAGTCGGGTGTACCTTTCAATGGCGTCGAAAAGTTGAGGTTTGGCCTCCGGCCACCGTTCGTGGTGGCACGTGTAGCGCGTGGGGTGCACAGCCCGGAGATCCGGTGACCAACCCAGAACAGAGGAGGGGAGGATTGCAGAGCGTTTTTCAAAATTTTTTTAAAACAGTTTAAAAATGATTTTTTAGCCCAGTTTTTAACATATAATGATGTAGAAATGGCGCCGTTTTTGTTTAATCAATAAACACCAAAATGACGTCGTTTTAAAACCAGATCCGCGCGTTGACCCGAAAACCCGGGGAAGATCCTCATGTTTTATAAAAAAGGGAAATTTATTGTTTTAGCCCTCCGCAATTTTGTTGGTTTCAGTTTCGTCCAATATATTTTTTTATTTTTTAAATTAGCCCTAGAAATCTATTTTGTTTCAATTTAACCCCTGCTTTTTTTTTTTTAAATTTTTTCTATATTATCTTTAGTAGTTATATATATTAATTTATTAATATTATAAAATTCATATATAATAATTATTTATTATTTTATTTTGTTTTATTATTTTTTACATATTATTTTATGTATATATTTTATTTGCCCATTTTCTCTCATTTATTTATTTATGATTGCCATTGTATAGTTATTTCTATTAGTCATTATTCTACATTATTATTACTTTATTATTTGTATAAATATGAAATGTTAGTATGTCATAATTGCTTTTGATATTTATGTTTGATAATGTATAAATGCGATATTGTCTCATGAATCGTTGTTTAAAATAAAATACATTTTTACAAAATTATTATATTTTATTTAAAGATTTTAAAATAAGGCAATGTTTTGTATTTAAAAATTCGGGAAATAGTGCCCTAACGTGCTTTGAGTTTCGATTTTTCATTCGACTAAATATCTAAATATCCTTTTAATAAAATTTTGTAAATCATGAGATGATTTTAGTTACGAGAGTTTAAAAATATCGTGTCCTAACATGTTGGATGTGATGTTTATATTCTTTCGGAACAAAGAAATCTCAAATTTTAAATCAAATTGCTCAAGTTTTTTTTAGAAATCATATTTTAAATTTTATTAAATTTTCAACATTTGGACATAATTTTATCGATTAGGTACCAATTTTTGGGCGTTATGAGGTGCTAACCCTTCCTCATACGTGTGGATTTTCGAACCCGCTTTTCTTATTTTTCGTGGACCAAAATCAAATGTTTTGAAAGAAAATGTTTTGCAAGGTGATCCAATCACACTTAAGCAAAAAGGAATTGGTGGCGACTCCCATTTTCGTTTTTAAAGTCGACCCCGCTTTTCAAAATATAAAAATGGTTTCGACAGCTTGGCTACTCCACCGGAGACATAAGAGAGTCAAGCCGTAAAATCGATAATTTCATGTACTTTTGTTCGAATTTAAAATTCTGATTTAAAAAAAAAAAAACAAAAACATGTTCCCTTATTGCATATAGTTTTAATATATATATCTCTGCATTGCACTACATGACCGTTATGGTCGCGCCCTTAAGTGATAGCGAGAAGCTATGCTTTCGTGAGGTTTTCACCTCCGTATGGGATAGTGGATTGCTTTCGGGATACATCTGTACCTATGTCTTTGTGAAGTTTTCACTTCCGCATGGCCATAGGAAAATGTATTCCCCTGAACCGAACTTGGTCCGTATGAGCCTATAATGGGTGAGGATCGAGGAATCTACTGGTTCAGGTACCTCAATTTTAGAACTAAACCACATATAGTAAACCCTAAGAACCCACCTTAGGTAGAGCTATGCCAAACTTTAGTAGTTACCCAGATAGGTGTGTTTATTTCACTTGCTTTATATTTTATTTTGTGGTACTAACTAGTTGTGTTTCATTTTTGTGCATATCATTTCACATTTTTAGAGGTATCGATTCACGGTCAGTTTCTAAGTTAGAAAGCTAGTTATGGAGAACGAGTTCCTTGATAAAGTGGGAGACAATGTAGCTGTTCGCACATGGTTAAAGCAAACGCAATCGGAGAAAGGGAATAGCTTAATTGACGAGTATGTATCTAAACTATGGGATTTTACTCGTATTAGTATTACACAGAATGGGTTTCGAGAGTTGAAAGAAATATGGACATAGTGGGACGATGAGTCAAAGCAGATGTTTTATCGTAATTATGGCGATCTACCCTACTTACTCGGCATCAAGGTAGATAAGCATCTATTTTGGGCTATGACTCAATTTTGGAACTCTACTTATAGATGTTTCACTTTCGGGGAAGTAGATTTAGTGCCCACGCTGGAGGAATATACGACCTTGCTTCGCTGTTTGAGGTTCCAAGTCGACAAAGCTTATTTTAGGGCTGCCAATGTTCCAACTTTTGTGAAAAAGTTGATGAGTATCACAAGGATGAGTGAACAGTGGGTTACAGCTAGAATCCAAGAGAAAGGTGAAGGTAAATGCATACATTGGGTGAGTTTAAGAGACTTGATCCTGGCACATCCAGATAAAAAGAAGAAGATCGATGTCTTTGCCTTATGTATTTATGGTTTGGTGATCTTCCCCAAAGCTTTAAGACATGTAGACGAAGCAGTTACTAATTTATTCGATCGACTTGGCAAAAGGGTCACACCTGTACCTGCAATCTTAGCCAAGACGTTTAGATCTTTGAATGCATGTCGGAGAGCTAGTAAAGGTAGATTCATTGGATGCGCACAGTTATTATTGGTTTGGTTTCACAGTTATTTTTGGAAGGTTGACAGGGTTCCTTACCGAGTATTCTTTGAAGGTTATTCTCCCTTAAAGGAGGCCACAGCTACGACAAGGAGAGACGATATATCAGAGGAAAAATGGGTGGAAATTCTTCAAAACCTCAGAGAGGAGGATGTTGAGTGGAAAGCCCCTTGGATGGTTCCTGACGAAGTCCTTTATCGGTGCAAAAATTTTGATTGGGTATCTCTGCCTGGAATATGGGGAGTTGTTGGATACGCACCGTTGCTCGTTCTAAGGCAAGACAAAGCAAGACGGTTTGTTCCGGTGACATATGGGTTAGCTCAAAGTGAATTTTCATATAAGGGGGATAATTATAAGAAGAAGATTCGAGAGATTTCTGAGGCTTGGAAGTTGGCTTGCCGTATAAAGATATTGACTGGAGGGTCGATGACAACCTCAAAATATAAGGAGTGGTCGAGCAAGAGGATCAATGATAACATCCCTAGGCCAAGTTTGGAGGGTGCTCGATCGATGAAGGAATATTTACAAGTGGTCCCATCAGAGTTAGAGATTATAAAGCAGGACTTCGAGAGGCAAAGTTTAGAACTCAGAAAGAAGATAGAGAAGCTAGAAGAAGAAAATATGTACTTGAGGCTAGATGTGGATGTTCAGAAATCAGAAACCGAGAAAGAAAGAAAGAAGAAAAGGAAGATTGAGGAAGATCAAGGAAGATCGAGATAGTTTGAAGACTGAATATAAGAAGATACATCTATCGATGAAGAATGCTGGATTAGGGAAGTCTTCAAAACAGTGGTAACAAGAGGTCCAAAAGGAAAAGGCCAAAGCTAACTATTGGGAGAGGAAGTTTTGAGAAATGCAAGCATGAAACGAGGCCTTAGAGAAAACTTGGCGAAAGTTTAAATGAAAAGGAGAATTAAAAGCTAGAGTGGTGAACTTGGCGCCTCTTCATCACCATCGAAGCCGTAATTTCGCGATCGAGTTAAAGTCAAGCCTGAACAAGATCGAGGAGATGAAGGGTAAGATTGAAGAGTTAGAAACAGCATTGCATAGTTGTGAACTTTGGATCGAGCTTCTTGAAACAAGAGAAGGGCGTTGGAAGGAAGAGCTTCACCATTCCCATGACCAAGTTAGAAGTCGGGATTACCTCATGGGTGAAGCAATAGTTCAGATTCAGAGGTAGCTGATCACCTACAGACTTTGGTAGCACAGGCTGATGTATTGAGCATGAAGTATGAGCTACAGTCTGATTGTAGTCAAGAGCTAGCTTCATTGCTTGGGAAAATAAAAACTTTAGGGCTTAGGGCGAAAGCATATTTGTAGTCCATTTTTTTTTGAACTAAACAGATTGGGCTATTTTATAAATCTAATAGAAGAAAAATAAAACACCAAAATACAAATGGGCTGACCCATCCACAACCGAAAGCTACTAACTAATGGACCTAACCAAAGCAAAACTAATAAAATAAACATAAAACAAAAAGCAATGAACAGCTATAAGCAATTATTGCAGCCAAGTCAAACAAATTGAAAAAACAAAAGCATAAAAAAGAGAAAGCTGTCAGCCATTAATGTAGCCAACTAAAAGCCCAATCAAAATCACTTCGTCTGGCGCCCCATCTAATCTGTCGTTTCATTCTTCAAAGCCAGATAATATTGGGGGTTTCATTTGAAATTGAAAACAGATTTTTCAATCCCATTTTCTTCCTCCATTCCGATTCTTTCTATCTTTCTCCAACAACAACGGGCTCCCGATGCTTTCATTTCTCACTGCGTTCAGTAAAATTTGGCAATCCTCTAACCAGGTAAAATCCCTTCTTCATCTTTAGAGATTCTGTCGCTACCACATGTGCTAAATTGTTAACTGATTTGGGAATGAAAACGAAATTAATCTCTTTGAAATCTGACTTTATTTTGCAAATATCATTGATGTATGGACCGATTTGAGATCTATCTGACAGATCATTTCTAACTTTTTTGATAACTTTAAGTGAATCTCCCTCTACAATAACCTCTTGTTTTTGCATGTCGATCCCTAACTGAACCGCATCTCGACAAGCCAAAGCTTCGGTCGTGAAAGTTGACCCCACCTGCTCGTGGATTCTGGACTTCGAGGCGAGAACTAATCCTTCGCTGTTTCTGACCACTATTCCTGATGCTAAGATATGTTCCTTCTCCGCAAATGCTCCATCAAAATTGACTTTAACAACCTGATGAGGTGGGAGACTCCATCTGTTTACAGGTTTTGTCGATTTAACTAGTCTGCTTTTGACACCATCTAGTTCGGTTACATAGTTTCGTACAAAAACTGCAATCTCATAGCCTGTTTTACCTACTTTTTCATGAACCCGAGCATTCCTATCCCCCCAGATGGTCCATAGAGCTCCGCAAAAAAGTCGACACAAGTCAAGAGAAAGAAAACTAAGAGACAATGTGAGCCACTGTTTAAACTCACTAATGGTATCTTGTATCACTGTTATTTTTGGTAGCTGTGACCATACTTCCACTGATATTGGGCATTCTCTGAATAGGTGATTCAACATTTCATTCCCCCAACCACAACGAGGACATGAGGCGACTGTAGATAGCTTTTTGTGAAGAAGATTTACCCTTGTGGGAAGATAATTCCAAGAGGCTTTCCAGATATTTATTTTAATCTTCGTAGGAAGATTAATACACTAGAGCTTTTTGTAAAAATCATTGTAGACCGGTTGTATCGCATAAACGTTAGGCTCAAATCTTTGTAATAGTTTATAGGAGCTTTTAACAGAAAAAATCCCTGATGGTTTGGCCCTCCACGCTAGCAGATCAGCATGCGGATGCTTTGCTAAAGGGATACGTAGGATGTTCTCCGCTTCATCGACTCCGAAGGTATATTCAATCACTTCCCTTTTCCACTCCCTTGTTTGGCAATTAATAAGCTCTGCAACTTTATTATCACCTGAACCTGAATAAGAAGATAATAACCTATAATTATCAAGATCTGGAACCCACGCATCATTGACAATAGAGATATTTGTACCTGTTCCCACTTTCCAAATCAGCCCCTTTTCCAAAATGCCCCTCGCTGCCCAAATGCTTCGCCATACATATGAACTTTTATTTCCCAATTGCGAATTAAGAAAATCGATATTTGGAAAATATTTTGCCTTAAATACTTGTGCGACTAAAGAATTTGGGTTTTCTAAAAAACGCCACCCCTGTTTAGCCAACATAACTATATTGAATTGAGCCATGTTTCGAAACCCCATCCCCCCTTCACTTTTCAGTCTGCACAAACAGTTCCATTGACACCAGTGAATACCATTTCTACCCTTCCCTTTCTGCCACCAAAACTTAGCGAAAATGCTTTCCATTTTTTTACATAAAGAATTCAGAAGAAGAAAACACGACATTGCAAAAATTGGAATAGCCTGTAGAACCGATTTTATGAAAACTTCCTTTCCTCCTTGTGACAACAATCTATTGCTCCATCCCTCAATCCGTGTAGAAATCCTGTCAAGAAGATTTTGAAACGATTGCTTTTTCTTCCTATCGATCATATTAGGGAGCCCCAAATATTTTTCAGGATTTGTTGCAATTCTGACCCCTAGCAAAAAAGAAACTGCTGCTTTATCTTCTTCTGTAGTATTCGGACTGAAAAATACTGTAGACTTTGAAAAATTAACACACTGGCCTGAACTATTCTCATAATCCTGAAGAATGTCCTTCATAATTTTAGCTCCTTCATTAGATGCCTCACCAAAAAGTATACAGTTATCTGCAAATAACAAATGCGATATCGCTGGCCCCTGTCTGCTCGCTTTCGCACCTTTGATTAATAGGATCAGTAAATGGAAATTCACTGAGATTTAATCTTTGTGAGATCCTTGTCTTTTGGCAATTCTCATAAGAGATGAAAGCCCTTCACTGCAAATCAAGAATAGAAAAGGGCTCAAAGGGTCCCCCTGTCTAAGTCCTCTAGATGGAGTAAACAAATTCCCCCTCCTTCCATTAATGTTGACTGCATAAGTGGCTGTAGTAACACATCGTTTCAATACTTCTACCCATTCACAATCAAACCCCATCTTTAACATCACCTCTTCAATAAACTTCCATTCCACTCTATCATATGCCTTACTCATATCCAGTTTGACTGCCATCAGACCTTTTTTCCCTGTACGCTTTTGATTAACTGTTTGAAGAATTTCATAAGCTAGAAGCACATTATCTGTGATGAGTCGGCCTGGTACAAAGGCACTCTGAGCCTTATCAATGCATTTGTTAATTAACTTGTGCAATCGATTAGCTATAGCTTTAGCCACCAGTTTATACACAACTGTACACAAGCTGATAGGCTTAAAGTTACTCAATTGAGTAGATCTTTGGGTCTTGGGAATGAGAACAATATCTGTATTGTTAAACCGTCCAAGATCTTGATTGTTATTCAACACTCCCAAACAAAAGTCGATGACATCATGTCCTACAATGTACCAATACTTTTGGAAGAACAAGGCTGGAAAGCCGTCTGCACCTGAAGCCTTTGTTGGTCCCATACCTTCCAAGGCTGCTTTAATTTCTTCTTCTTGGAAGGGCTTCAATAGGAAATCATTGTCCTCTTGCTTAATTGCTCTTTCAATGCCTTCCAAAAGCTTGCAAGGATTTGACATGCCCTTCGATTTAAACAAATTTTGAAAAAAATGAAGAGGCTTCCCCCATAATTTTTGACTCATCCACAATCTCCGTCCCTTCCTCCGTTTCCAATTTGGTGATAGTATTTACTCTCCTCCGGGCCAAAACACACTTGTGAAAAAATGCTGAATTTTTATCTCTGAGCTTTAACCAATTTTCTCTTGCACGCTGCTCCCAGTACATCTCGTCTTTGTTAATCTCCAAATTAAGGTGAATTTTTGTGTCAATGATTTTTGCCATAGTATCATCATTCCTATCACCTTTTAGCAGTATTTCCATCTCCTTTGTTAATTTCTTTTTCAACCCCTCTTTATTCCTTGTTATTTTTCGTGACCATTTTTCCAAACAAAGCTGCAGTTTCTCTAACTTCTCCCATAGCGCTCCTTCATTTTTCATCCAAAAATCTTTGACGACTACTTCAAAAGATTCTTCCATAGTCCACCATGCTTCCAAGTGAAATTTCTTTCTTCCTGTAAAAGCTATTTGCAGTTTTGTGTTCAAAAGAAGGGGACAATGATCTGAAATAGAATAAGGGAGATGTTGCATACTACTTAACGAAAAAAGCTTAAGCCACTTCTCATTTGCAACCCCCCTGTCCAGCCTCTCTCTTATATTCGTTTCCGGCAGATTTCCCCTTTCCCATGTAAACTAGACCCTTAAAAACCCAATATCAACCAGCTAAAAATCCTCTAATGTTTCCCTAAAGACCTCCATTCTCCTATTATCCCTTGGAGCACCACCACATTTCTCAAAAGAATATAAAATTTCATTGAAATCACCCTCAACAAGCCAAGGGTAATCAATCTCATGAGCCAATCTTCTCATCAAACTCCATATCGTATTTTTATCTTTCAAGTAAGGTGCACCATACAACCCTGTAAATCTCCACTTCTCGTCCACATCATCCTCCTTAATTAAAACATCAATATTTCATTTTGAAAAACTCAAGTTCACACTAATTTCCCCCTTCCACGCTAGGCACAGCCCTCCCCTCGTTCCTTCAGCTCCAACTTTAATTCCATTTGCAAACCCACATCTTCTTCGTACTCTCTCCATCCTGCTTGTATTCAACTTCGTCTCCATTAAGAAGACCAATTAGGGATTGTGCTGCTTAACTAAGTCGCACAGCCTTCGAACTGCCCATGGACTCCCCAATCCACGAACGTTCCAACATAGGCTTTTCATTGTGTTCGGTCGGCTAGCCTAAAGGCAGCCGCCGATATAAGAGCATCTGAATCTTCAGAAACTTCCTACATCTCAAGATTTTCGTTCCTAGATAATTCTTTTTCACAATCTGTTTTATTCTTTTTCACACATCTATTTTTTGAGCTTTCTTTATAACTACTATCATCTTCATTATCAACAAATTTTCTTTTTCCTACCACTTGCTCTCCCTTACTAATTTCACCCCTATAACTTACATCCATTCTTTTCCAACTCCTTATTTTGGGTGTTCCTCTGTCTGCTTCATGCCCAACTTCTTTTCCACCATACTCCCGACATCTTCCTTGTGCTGTAACCCCTCCTCCCAGTTAGACAACTAACGTCCATTAATTAAGCTTGTCAACTTTTCTATATAATCACTTCCTTGAGCGCCCTCAAAATTCCCCTCTTTCAAACCCCTCAGATATGAACATTGTACTCCTCGCTTCCTTGAAAATGTTTGAAAACTTCATACTTTCTTTCCCTATTGCCTTAGATTTTGCCTTGAGAGCCACAGAAAAAGGGGGGTCATCTTTAATACTATTTTTTTCTTCCAAGCTCATTACCACACAATCCTGAAGGCCATGACCCAACCGCCCATATCCAAAACAAAATACAGGTAATTTTTCATATTTAAAAGGGCCCAAGACTTTGCACTATTAGTAACAGTAGCAAAAATACCTTTTCTCAAAGGTTTCTAAACATCTAATAGAACTTTTAGACGGCAGTAATCACCATAAATTTTAGATCGAATAACCCCACCAAACGTACTACCAATTGCATGTAGAAGATATTTTTTATCAAAATCAGGTAAACAAGAGCAACTTTAATCTAATATGGTGATGATGTAAGAAAAATTGAATCTCTATCAATTGGACCGCTTAATCTATCAAATAAGATAAGAGACTTACGGAATAGCCATGGTCGTCCTTCCAGTATCAACTCCATGTCATCTTCTAAATAAAAAATTATTGAGAATAAATTTTGCCCTTCTAATCTGATTTTAAATTTTTCCTTTCTCTTTCAGATGCTTTTTATTTGCGATTTAAAACTATCAAAATTGAAAGTCTTCTTAGTCCACACTGAACAGATTAATGTTGGTTTTTTTGTCGGAACTACTAAAGATCTCTTAATTGACAGTTGAGCAAGTTCCTTTGCCAACAATGTGATCTCTCCACCAAGATCCCTCTCATCGCCACCACTTTCCTCCATCCCCAGCCGCAACAGTAACTGCTCTCTCTAGGACACTATGGACAACACTCTTGGTTTCAGAGGAATTTTTTATATTTGTAGTCCGTTTTATGTAAAGGATTTTGTTTTCTAATAAAGTTTTCTAAAATGAAGTTGATTCAGAATCGATGCCTCTTTGCATTCATGCATTTGCATTACATAACATCATATGCATTCAAATCCATAGAGAGAGTCTAATTAGTTGAAATTGAAACAGAGACAGAGAGAGGAAGAAAAAGGGAAGAAAAATCTAGAAGCTGAACATCCTTATGGTACACGTGCCAAATCGAAGAAAATGGATCAAAGATTGGAACAATTCCAAAGAGACATGCAAGACCAGATGCAAGAGCAAATGGAAAAACTCCAACAAGAGATGAGGAACCAGATGTTGGAGGCTCAAAGGAACATGATGGCTCTAATGTCCTAGATGATGAGTGGGATGATGGACAAAGAAAAGGGTCCTACGGCTATTACAGGAGAAGAGAGCGAAGGCAATCCCTCGGGTTTTACCCCACCACATACACCAGCACAACATGAAGAGTATCCCCAGAGGCCATTTGTCACAATTAGGCCTCAACAAGGTCAAGCTGATACTAGACTGCCCATGAATTTCCAAGTCAGCTGTAGATCTAATCTAAGAGATAACCCAGCCAATCCTGTTATCCCTGACCTAGACATAGCAGAGAGAGAGGGGATCATAACTGAATCTGCAAGACAATTGAAAGATCGTTGTAGATGGTTGGAAGAAAAATTCAAGGCTTTGGAAAATGTTTACCATCACCATGGTATTGACGCAAAGGACTTGAGTTTGGTCCCGGATCTGGTGCTTCCTCATAAATTCAAGATGTCAAAATTTGAGAAGTACAATGGGACTAGTTGCCACAAGCCCACATCA